>JAVQKG010014970.1:0-18384 GCA_036025885.1 Hypseleotris bucephala
TGCGTGCGTTAAGTTCTTGTAGCGAAATGTTTTAGTTTGTTAGCAGTTAACTTCTCCTTCTTCCTATGAGGCCACTTTTTGCTGCCTTTTAGAAGCGACCAAGCTCTTCCACATTTTACCTATTTAATACGAGTACATTACACGACCCACCACCGAAGGATGTTTACACAAAAAATTTAAGCGGAGAAAAGAAGGGACTATAATACGCTGTCGGTGCAGTAATGTAGCTACACCACTCCGCCAATGTTTATTTACCTTTTTTTCTCCGCTTAAAATATCGCTATGTTTCATTTTGTGTAAATATACTTAGGTCGTCGGTAATGTCATGTACCCGTATTTAAATAGGGAAAACGTGGAATAGCTTGCTCGCTTCTAAGTTGTTCTAATTTGTAGTTGAAGTTGGCCCCATAGGAATACATGGGATAAGCTTACGGCTAACACATTAAAAACTCGTGCAACAAGAATTGACCACACGCATCAATATGAGACAGTTATGTATCCACTCGTCTAAAGGGAGAGAAAAACATAGTTGAATCTGGGAAAACGGTGGTGTATTCATTTAAGAGTCTTTGAAGAACGGTTATACCAGTCAAATTTTACAGTGCAGAAAAAGTGTTGCTTTTGGAGAGGCGCCCCTTGCACCCCGATTCACTATAGCCATAATATGAACTATACAAAGGGAAAATTCTGCCTGGCACACTTCCATAGAGCGTGTGCCTGGGCCGCACTAATCGCTACAGAAACACCAAAGAGCAGAAAAGAGGTGGATTTGGGGGAGACCACTAACAGTTATTAAGAACCCCCTAAAGATCCTGTCAAAATGAAAACTAATCATGTGATATTAATTCATTTATGAGTCCATGATGACAGATTTCTTTCAATATAGAGTATGTTTTTCTTTTTACTTTTCATAAATGTAACCAAATAAAAGATTGGAATGCAAGTTTATGGCAGGTAGATAATGGTTAATTGTAATTTTTGTGACATGATTCCTCCTACTCCAAAGATCATCTATTGTGATATTTTGTTAAATTACTTTCTGCTTCAAAGATTGATGTGGTAATTATAGCTTTGTCGAAAGAGAAAGAGAAAAAGACTTTATTAAGTTATCCACGCACTTACGGACATATGAGTTAAAAAATTCAAGAAAACTGTAGTGCAAATGCAAGTCGGAAATGCATTATTTAAAACTTTGCTTGTATATTTACGATGCATGTGTGCACATACATTGTCTGTAGTTATGGTTATGGTTTAGCATTAGCAATAGCATTCATTCTATTTAAATTACACAATAGTCATCTTTGGCCATTGTGATTACCTGAGCCTGATGCTTTGTCAGTCATATATATATTTGATGTATATATTTGACCACATCTTGCCTTCACTTATTGACCCATTCAACTCCCAAAGCCAAATTTAAATATGATACATCTCTGTGAAAAACCATAACATATTGAAATGAAAAGCAGACCTGTATATTTCATCATTGATTAGTCATTCAAAAACCCAAAGACAGACATCACGAGTCTCCTTCATCTCTAACGAGCTTACTCAACCAACTTCAATATCCTCCAACGTCATGTCCAAATGAAAATTAATAGTTCAATATGCAGCCTCCGCATTGGACCACGCTTCTTGCATTTCCATATCGGGTGGCGTGACCAAATGAGTGTGCCCCAAAAAACGCCTAGAAAAGCTGATACCTTAAACTAATCAGGGGGATTTTTCCATCTCCCATAGCTGCGGAGAAGGGATACTTGACGAGCGCGGTGTATGTGAGAGTGAATGTGTGTAGGCGTCCAATCAAACATGAGGTCCGATCATGCAGAGGATGTAAATGGGACAAGACTCTGTGGTGATGATGGGACGGGCAATGCTCAATGAAGAAGGATGAGGGAGAATGTGAATGAAGAGCGGCCTGTTCATTCACTCACCCCTCTTCATGATGCCTTTATGGGATACTATCTGTCTTAATTCTGACTCCATTCATGTGTTTTATCAGAGCTACACACAACAGAGTAACAACAGCCCTTAATAAAAAGAGTAATATTGAAATCCTGTCATATTCGAAGGAGCTGCAGATATTGTTATAGTTGTCATTTACAACTTTCTACTCTGGTTTAGAGTTGGCTTTGTTGCCTTCTAGAAATTTATATGAGCTACCACAATACTGATCTTAAATTAAAAACACAAAAGAGGTAATCCAACCTGAATTCTTGGAAACCAATTTCAAACCAACTAATATACAGTTTGACAGGTAATCAATAGGTCTACATTTAGCAACTGTAAGCCTAAAACATTCTTATCATACAAGCTTCAATTTATTGGCCATGTTGCATAGACTCATATACAAATGCCAAAGCCCTGCACTGTCAAATTAGGATTGGCAAGTTTTATTTTTCGCCTGCTGTCCTAACAACCAAATGCTTCTGCAGTTCCTACCTCCCAGCTGAAGGAGCCATCTTTGCCTGATGTGGACCCATGATGCAGCGCGTTGTGTAGACCAAACCTCTCTCCAGCACCAATCCGGATCTTGGCCCAGACCCCCAGTCCAGCCCCGGGCACCGAGGACTCCCGGAGCTCCAGTTCATTGGGAATGGGAATGTCGTCAGGAATGTAGACGGGAGCCTCATAGGGTGAACTTTCTTTGGGCGTGGTGAAGTCCTGGTCATTGCTGCTGCTGTTGCTGTTGTTGCTGAGGTGGTGCTGGCTGTAGATGTGTGGGTGCAGCAGGTGACTGTGGTGGTGGTGGTTGTTGTGGTGTGAGGGGGTTGGTGAAGGGAGCGGGGACAGGTTCATCACAGCGCAGTCATCGGGTTCTTCTTCTGGGCTGTCAACACCACCTCCGGACGCTAGAGCCGGTAGGTCAGCCTCTATGTCGTACATGCTGTCCACTGGATCACTGTCATCTGCAACAAAGAAGAAAATCAAAGTTATAGGTTATCTAGGAAAAGTAAGGATTTCATTTTAATTCAGTATTCAAACAAAAGTTCATAACTTCGTTGATTCATCTACAGTACTTAGTCCTAATAGGGATTTAGACGGGCCCAGCTAGTCACAAAACAGACAACATTCACACTCTCTTTTTTGACTATTGGCAATTTAGATTCCTGATTTTGCCAACAAACATGCCTTCATTCTGTTTTAAGATGGTGGAAGAATGCCACACTGAAAAAAGTAAAGGTCCACAACTTACAAATTGTGCAGTAATCATTCATAAGCTTTTACTGGCTCAGTTTACCAATCAGTCCAACTAGAAATGATGTTTATTAAACTCCCATGGGCTATTACCTGTTATTTACCTGTGAAATACCTTTGCAGCACATGGAGGACATGCTGACTCCACTAAGAGAGATCCTGTTTGACCATCTCAAAAGTAAAATGCCACAAGCTTTTTACACAGTTAACAGTGCTAATCACTGTAACACTACATACAAGCTACTCTCTGACGATCCACTCTCTTTTCACAAGACAATACAGTTTTTTTTAAACAAAGAACAATGAAAATCACAGTCCAGTGCATCAAGTGACTTCTTGACCCTGACGTTTTTCAATTTCCAAACCACCCAATCACTACAAAACCACATTTTGCAATAAGAGATTTTGGGGTGGCCGTCCAAATATCTACCTATCCATCAAATGACCTTCAACTCAATAGATGATTACATTTTCCAGAGTCTATATCAGTGAAGAATCCAGACAGAGGAAGAGATGACGTTGAGGTTACCCCTGATGAGAAAACTTTCCAAATCCTCAGAGTAAGATGAGCCAAGACTCATCTTACATCTAATGACTGTGTCTATCATTGACCTGGTTAGTCCCGTCAGCCATCATCAGTGTCCCGCCTCAGCTGACAGAATGATTGGGTCTCGATCCCACAAGACAAAATAAGGATAGTTAGTGCTCGCCAACCTGACAAACATGAGTAGACATCCATTTTGGCAAGTTCTACTACTAGTGACTACTTCGATCCCAGTGGGACCAAAACGTTTTTTTACTCGTAAGTAAAGCTTGATTTTCTCCTTATTCTCTTGTAACTTGTCATGATTTTAAAAAATGCAATTAACAGAGCCTCAGATTAGGCACAAGTTCTTTCAAGGCCCTTTATCTCCTCATTGGCCACATCCACTTTACTAAGAAGAAGTAGGGTGGGATTTCCCATAAAGGTAAAACAAGTTGTTTTTAGCTCATGAGAAGATCAACACATTCTCAGCATAGAAGTTTACTCAAATTGGAAAACAACATACTCAGTGGTTAAACAAAAAGATTGTAAAAGTTTAGCACAGTTGCGCAATAGGGTTTCTTTAATGCCAAATCATAGTATTTTGATTCAGTTCCATTCTTAAAAACTTCTCTGTAAGACCATGCCTGTGTATTGAGCCTTCTATCTACTGCTGTGTCTCTGTCGTCCTGTTTTTGAGTTTGTTGTTGAGTACATCCATGTGTGTCCCTGGACAGTTCCCAGTGTCTTTAGTTAAAGCACCACTGCAGTTTTACTATCTAAACACAGGGCCTTGCAATCAGAGCCTAACTAGGCCCAAAATTACTCCACCACTGTTTCTAATCAGGGTCTGTCTCCACTGCTTGCTGCCAAGACTGCCACCATCGCCAGGTTTACTCAACATGACATTCACCAAATTTCAACTGGCATTAAACTTTATTAGGGT
This sequence comes from Hypseleotris bucephala, assembly GCA_036025885.1. NCBI lineage: Eukaryota > Metazoa > Chordata > Actinopteri > Gobiiformes > Eleotridae > Hypseleotris > Hypseleotris bucephala. The sequence goes on from JAVQKG010014970.1 coordinate 4,668, forward strand.
TTTAGAGAACTGATTTGGCTGAAGGTTGAGGTGGGTGCATGCTCTAAATAGATTAGATATAGTTTATTCTGAAGCATCATCCTCACCACTGTATGGAAATAACAGATACTGTAGCTTGTTTTATTTTTGCATAATTATTATAAAATAAATGTCATAATTACTTTAGAATATTAACAGACTAAATTTGAGTATCTTTCAACACACCTAAAGTGCTTACATAACAGAATCCATTCATATTGGTGGTAAGCTTTCAGCTAGCAAACAGCTTTCTAGCCTCAATTGTCCTCCGGCAGACTGACTGACATTCACCAGCCATATTGTGCCTATAGTCTTTCTGAACAGCCACTACCAAACACAAACCAGAATCAGATTTTACAAACACATGTATGGACCAGTGGAGGCAATGTGGGTGTAGTATGTTGCCAACGGACACAAGAGCAGTGTGACCTGGGTTGGAGATCAAGGTCAAGATCAAGATCGAGGTTCTTCAATCAAGTTGCTTGTAAAAATGATAGTGGTTTGTCCATATAAAAATTAAAATCAAATAAGTAAAACTATGTAAAGCAGAAAAAACCTCTATGATGGTTAAAATAAAAGGAGGAAATATGAAAGAACTGGAATGAACGTGAGGTCTGCCATAACTACATTTATGGTATTGTAAGATAATAGGACACTTCTAAATGTTATCTTCAGACTAACTATTAAAGAAAGTTAAGATCGTATTCTGTTGCCCTTAAAAAGCCTATTCTTAAAAACTATGTTCAAAAAGGGAAACTTGTCAAGTGGAGTAATCCAAAACACCTTTCTGAATGTGTAAATCTAGTTATTTTTGTTCATTAGCACTTGGCGTTGGGCCCAGTGACATGCCGTGAAACTATTACCTGACATGTATGTTTTAAATGTGAAACATGAACCTGTGAAAGCATGTGACAGGGGCCTTTACAGAGGCTGGCGGAGCTGAAGCCTGTTCGCCTAAGTCCGGGAAACTTATCACATAAAGAGCACCAATAAAACCAGGCCTTTTATGATGGATTTCTGCGTCATTCAGTGATTTGGAGTTTGGGAAAGAACCCGTTTTTAATGATGACTTTTTCATAGCGGCCCATAGCAATTAAAGGTGGAACATGTGAGGCAGCAGTAGCTTCAACTTTTCACAAATCAATTAAGCTTTTATAACACTGCCCTATCTAAAGCACACTCTCACTCCTCCACTCGCACTGGCACTTGACCCAACAAGAGCAATTCTGACAAGCACAAAGACAGCCTCGGAAAATCTATTAAAGTGATTTGCCTTAAAGAGACTCTGCAGCACAGTGTGGATGGCAGAAAAAACAACTAGGCTTAATTGTGATGAACAAAAGATCTTTTGTAAAGCATGGAGCAGTAAACAGGGTGTGATATTAAACAAGTTGTAACTGTGTTAATTCATAAAAACGTCGCCTGGAGACACAAATGGGAAGTTTTTAGAATACATGGCACTAGAGACACGGTTTCTCCCGGTGAGCAACATTAGGCAGTGAAAGCAAAATGTTCAGCTAAAATATTTGTATCAACAGCAAAATATGAATGAAAAATTGCTTGTCTTAAGATAATGATCATTACTTTTAATTGAGGACAGTGCTGTGTTAAAAAAAAAGTCAAAGTCAAAGTTCTGATAACATAAAAGGGATTATATCTTTGATTATGTGTTCATCTCTTAAAATAGGAGCAGATGAGAAAGATAAGCAGTAAAATAGGGAAAATAAGCCAAAATCACAGTCTGAGTGAGCTGGTTTCAAACAGCTGTATATTGGCTCTGAGTCTCCATAGACCCTATAGAGATGTCCCCGGTGGACATCTTAAACCCAGTCGTTCTGATCCATCCTGATAGTGCTGTCCGTGGTCCTCATGTTGTTTTTTCTCCCTCTGTTCCTCTCCATCTATTTCTCCTTTACAAGCAGCTATTTATCCTGATTACATCAGGGGTCAATCATTAATTCGCACCTTGGGGGTCCCGGGACTGGCTGTGGCTACAATGGGCTGCTTGTTCAGCGCCTGTTATTTCAGTGGAAAACTGCACAGGGCCTGAAAGCCAGACCGGCCACATGAAGGCATTACATTTATTTGATAAGCTGTAAATGTGTGCCATAAACGGAGCTCTTTTCTTTGTAGCGCAGCTTACAATAACAGAGATCTCAGGGCACATATGAACACACAAACAGCTATCGCACAAGCCACATCTGTTTGTAACTGCAGGAGCTGTTAGTGCACACCAAACACATGCTACACATCATAGTGTTGTAGGTCCAGATGATATCTCATAATTACTGTAGATCACACTCCAATTACAAGATACAGCATTTTAGACACTGGACAAGGGTCCAAAGAGGAGACGCCAGACATTATCCTAATATGCTTTCTTTAGCAGTGGAAATTAAAAACACCAAACTACTAAAAACGGTGATACCAATATAATCAGTGTTGCCATGGTGCCAGGAATCAGACGTTATATCAGGTCCATAGACCGGGCACTGTTCTGAGGTCAGGTTTAATCAGAGCACTAGACTTAAATACAGAAAGATACAGATCTGGAGTCATTTTCTGCCGTCTGCCTGGACGCACACAAACACATGGGTCTTATAGAGTATAGTAATGTTGATTTAGACCAGCCATGGAGAAACAACAGTGAGTGCATACAAGGATTCTGAGGAAGGGTCTGTAAATACCAAATTAGAACTAAACAAAAATTGAGCACACATCAGGAAAGCCCAGGAGTAACACTATTCAGCGCATTTCTGCTAAGTATGTTTAATCAAGCTAGTAACGTTTTAGAAGCAAAATTCTAGTTGCTGTATTCAGGGTAAGGCAAGGGGATAAGGCACAATATATAACTACAAAACACACTATGCTTCTGCTTCCCATTTTAGTGCAATAAAAAAACATTATGTCAAAGTAATGTGGTAGCTGCAATACTTATTAATACAAACAATGCCTTGAAGATAACTCTACATTTAAACACTAACTTTTTGGAGCTTCACAATTTATGAAAAATATATTTTATTTTGATTCTGACTGTTTTGTAGAAATGTACAGTAACAACATTATATCTAAGAGACTGGGTCAAATGGAAGTCTGTAGTGGCGTACAGTGTTTTCCTCCCTCCAGTAAAGTCATGGTTGTGGCTATGATAACAATAAAAAAGAGCTGGTCGTCATAAAGCACACACGTACCATTTCCCTCACTACCTCCTCTCTCAAACACACACACACACACTGTATCTTTGTCTGGCTTGTAAATTGATCTGGTTCAATTCAAAAGGAAAAGCCAGCCACTGATGAAAAGACAGTGTCCAGGGAAAAGAGCCCAAACTATGCAAAAATACAGCACCGCCTCCAAATATGGGGAGAAAAGTTTGTCTGGCGGAGCGACTTGACAGATATGAAAAATGGTCCGGCTGCTTGAGCAATAAATGACCAAACATTTTGATGTGGGAGCAATGGGAGAGGGGCCCCTTCCAAACTAGTCAAGCCTAATCTGCTGTTTGTGCCTTTGTACAGTGTTAATATGGTCCCACTTATAGCAGAATTATTGTGCCACAAAGTGATATATCTGTTTCTGGGCACTTTGGTGATAGTCCAAAACAAGAGAGAAAGTGGTGGCTCTACAAAAAAAACAACAGCAAAATAAATATTGCCAAGCCACAAAAAGTTAGTAATAGTATAAATAAAAATTAAACAGGGCAAACACATATTTAGTAAACCAGTATAAACAATGACTAAGTCAGAAAAAATAGATCTTAACTAGGACTAGAGTAGGTCTAAACCAGGGCAACCCTTGTGACATTAACAGTGAAGAGAGGAGAGTTATTGGGGCACCATATTGCCAAAGTGACGTATTATAAATGAAAACAGTGTAGAGGTCAGTACAACATAGCCAGGAGTATCCCATTGAAAAGCCTACTCTGTTTCCCCTTGTAAAAGCACCAGGGAATGTATCCAAGCTACCCTTAAACCCCATCACATCAGGACTAACACTAAAGAGTACATTGCCAGAAAAAGAGAAAGTTAGAAACACACCACACAGCGAGAGCAGTTATGTTCATATACTGTATTCATAAATTCTATCACAAAACACTAAATGTTTTACAAGTGATAACAATCGTCACTAGTTAGAGTTATTAATTAGTTATTATATTATTGTTACATTATTATTATATATAATATTATTATATTATATATAATTAGTTATTATTATTACTTCAAATCACTCAAACTCTGACATTGGTAAGTAAATCTCAGTGGTAACATTACATTCACATTTTTAGCGCAGTGGTCAACAAGCCTGGTAGTTTGTTTATTACCAACATTTACAGAACAACAAAAAAAAAGAAAAAAAGAAAAGGACACAATTTGGAAAAAGTACCAATCTCAGAAACAGAGCATCAAACAAGGCATTCCTCATAGGATCAAGTTTCATTAAATGTAAATAAAAATAATATAAAATTGGGATGATTTACACAAGTAGTCCTCTTGTAAAATGTATATATGGCTTGATGGAAAGAAAGGATCTTTTTACAGTTCTTGTCATGGTGCTCTTTCAACATGGCTGCTGTACTGATGATTTATGCGGCCCTGCGTCTCTATCAGGCCTGGAGCTGAAGAGACAGCAGCAGCCTCCTGTAGACAGGAGCAGGTGTATGTGTTTGTGTGTGTACGTGTGTGTCTGTGGACCCCATGGTCCCAGGAGGCCCTAGGGCCTAAGCTGCTGCAGACATTTATTAACAGGGCAGATTAATAGCACTAGAGGAAAACATGTTCACAAACATGATAAATATTAATAATAATCAATATTGAGTTACATTTGCCAAATTGAGTTGCAAACATCACCCAGGGGGGAGAAGGGCGGGGAGGGAGGAGAGGGATGAGGAGGGGGAGAGGAAGCCAGAGTGGAGCTATATGGACTGGGATGAAAGAGACGACACAGCATATGCTCACAATGGTTTGTAAACTTTAAAGCTATGGCAACTGCTTGGTCAAAATCAACCAATTGCCCATTTACAGTGTAATGCAACCAAAAGGAGGAGACAAGTCCCATCTTGACCATTCTCAACCCAGGATAAATACAGAAAGTTGAGTCACAAACTGCCTCACCCATGAAACAGCCGGTAAAAAGCAGTTCAACACTGTATAATTCTTTATTTACCTTTATGCACTATTTGTCATGGGTAGTTACAACATTAACTGCAATAAACAAATAGCTGTAAGTATTTTTTTTGTAAATATGTTACCTTTATATTTCAGTAATACATAGTTATAAAAAAAGACAAAATGGCTTACACACAGTGAAAAATGAAGCTGAATTCATTCATCCCTATGGCATACTCCACAAGACAGCCTTCAGCTTATGATTTCATTTATTGACATAGGCTGACTATTTAAAACTGCTGACCAAAACAGTATAAGCTATAGTATATATTCACCCTCTTCTATGACAGCAGCATGTGTGCTGGAGCATGGCCGAAAATAACAAATCAGCGTCCGTGGGGCAGTAGATTGGCACCAAAAAATAATAACCATAAAATCATAAATACACGGTCTAGTTTATATTTATTAAAATGAGTTTTATAATTTAGTGCAGTTGAGAACAGGTTTGTCCTGTTCAGATTTGGTAGTGTCCTCTTAAGATCCTTATAAGTGTTATTCATTTGTTATTATTTTATGGATATTGTAAGTCCTGATTTAGAAAAAATGTCTACATTTAATGCCATATTTTTTCTAAGTTTGTGTAATTAATGCATGTACAGAAAAATGATATAGACACCAGATGCTTATTGTACAAAGTCCCGTGTGTTGGGGGGGCGCCGGCAAAAATCTCGCCTAGGGCGCCAGATTACATAGGGCCGGCACTGTATAGTTATGGAATTTAATAGAAAGATATAGCTCAGAAAATATAGGCAGATGAATATAAGATTTATGGGGCCGAGTGAAATGACAGGGGAAGTAAAAGCTTGAATATACATGTCAATATCCAATCGAAACCAATCCAATTGATTGAGCTGGCTTTAAAATATTACTCACCAACATTGGTTCTAACTGAATGTAGACACAGCAATGCAGTTGTCCCAGATAATAAGTAAAAGTCGTAGTCACTTTCTACACTGCAGTTACATGTGTTGGCCCCTTGCACCCACTCTGAGAGCAGCTTCATTTAGCAGGTCACTGGGGAGGGCCACAGTCAGCGCTGGGAGCAGCAAAGCAGACAGTGTGTAGAACATACCCATCCATTCTCATCTAATAGGGCAGGACAGAGGAGGTCCGGGAAGTCCAAGTGAGGCAAGAGCTTAGCAGCATAACCCATATCAACTGCACTGTTTAGTGCGATTTGGTGATAATAGATCGAACCATGTAAAAAGTTATGTCAGTCTGCAAATCTAGATTGAATTGTGCCACAGTGCATTTATTATGCTCTGCTCTTCACCATCATATTTTTCATTAACAATTACAGTCTTTTACAGTCTATTAATTAAAAAGGAACATAAATACTATTGAGTAATATGAAAACATTTAATAGGATCTAGCTATAGTTGTCTGTGTAAGACAAAAAATAATAATGTTGAATTTGTGTAATTGTGATCGCCCAACCCTGGTTTGTATTTTGAGTATTTTATTCACTTTCTCAAAGCAACTGTAATCCTTAAGCCAATAACAATATGGTGATAAAAATAAATCTAAAAGAATGATCTTGTAAAAGTGAAAGACTAATGAAACATATTTCTTATCTTCTTGCCTCCCCTCTCTGCTCATTCCCTTACCCTCTCACTCTCCCTTCACCCCCTCCCTCGTGGGTCTCGTGCCGGCCCATCTAGGCACTGCTAACACTTTTGTCAGGGTGATTAATAGCAGGCTGGATCGTCGTTAATTCAGTGGCTAATGACTGTAGGGGAGCGGGCGAGGAGAGGTGCGCTGCGGGACAGGGCGGTAATAGACTGATGTATGGAGCGGGCTGATCCCAGAGACAGAGGGGAATATCATCACCCCCACTCCCTACCATGTTCCTCGTACACCCTCCACCCAGATACACCTAACATCCTCTGGCCTGAAGCTATACTGTACAGAAATAAATGAAGGTAAGTCAGTAGTAAAGATACACTCTGTAAGTAATACCAGTAAAAGTCAAAAGAGGTGTCATTGATGGTACACTTACATTATTTCCTTGGTAGTGTTATAAGTCTTTTGGAGTCTCTAACCTATTATATGAGAATGAATAAGTTGACTCAATTAAAAACTAGAGAAATGTAGCCTTAATTGAGACAGTGTTTTGTCCAATACTATACAAACACCTTTGTGTGGCTCTATACAGCAAGGTTAGGTGGTCTGCAATTATTTTCCTAGTGACAAATATTGAAACTGATGCAGACCAATGGGTCAGCTATTCATTTGAAATATGGGAGCTTTGGCTTCTGACATGTGCTAAACTTTCAGTTGAAATGAGAAATACTGAACAAAAGAAAAGACTGTAGAATAAGGTTAGTCAGATATATCAATAAAGACTTGGAATTGGAAGTGGAAGTGAAAGGTTTTAGTGGATCATAGTTTTATTTTGACAAGTGGTATGCAACTCAACTCAACTTGCAGCCTCAAACTGTCTATTAACTTTTGATTTTGCCATAGCCCAAGCCTCTGCTGCCCCTCTGTCTATACATCAGGGAGTGGACCACCTGCTGCAGTGGACCTCAGGTGGGTCTAGCCATCACACAGTCCCATGTCATCAGCTTGTCAGTTTGAATGGAGCTGACATGGGAGATATGTTAATCCACTTAGCTTCAAACTGAACTTGGAGGATCAGACACAAGGCTAAAGCACACACTACTGCTATGCTATATACTATACAGACTTATGTAATTATGTAAGCCCAAGTATATCTATTTAAAAACATTAAACATTGCCAATATTGTGAAAACTTCCTAATCTTCTTTACACTCGCACAATAAAAACCTCACCATGATCAAAGCTCTCCAGTCTGCAGTGAGGTGTCAGAGTTCAAAACTATAGCAGCCACTTGTTCAGATCATATCTCCGATCCATCATATTACCCTGGCTCTGGCTTCCTCTATTACTAATCTGCTCACTATCCCACAGAACCAGGAAGGAAGACAAGGAAACAGATGGGAAAGCCGGAGAATGGCCAGCTCGGGACACAATGCTTTTTCTGCCTCCCCTTCCTCACTCCGCTGTGGACAGTCAAACCCGCTCACAATCACAGCCCCATGTACAATACTGTATACAAGTGGTGGTGAACAATGGAGGCGCACCACAAAGAATCATGGGAACGAGGGCACAGCCTGCTTCTCCTTGGGCTGGCTCCTGAGGGTCGGTCCAGCCGCTGAGACTGACCGGTGCCATAGAGGAGGAGAGAGGAGCAAGGCATGATAACGTGGGAGAAAGTAAAAAAATATATGACTAAAGTGTAGGAGTATTGTTATTATCAAAGCATTTAAATTGTATATTTATGCGGGGACCAGGCATATATTCATATCAAACAAACATATATACAGTATAATATAGTAAAATAATTGCAGATATTTATAGCAATAATTTGCACATATACGTTTAATCTTCAGAACCATGAAATCTGAAAAAGAAAGAAAGAAAAATAGCATAATAAAGACTGGCTCAACTGGTCAGCATAACGGGAATTCTAGGGGGATGTAAGCTTGAGTGGGAGGAGTTCCAAGCCCACTTCAGTTAGAAATGTAGGCCTGGCTAAGAGAATAATGAATACATTTTTAACAGACGAAAAACGAGTCCTCTATATCATTCATTCATCTTGTTGGCTGCCTATCTCGGTAAATATGTCTATATTTATTTTTTATTTTTTTCCTTTATTTAACCAGGAACGTCCCACTGAGATTTCAGAATCTCTTTTATTGGGGAGTCCTGGCCCCAATGGGGAACCTATTGGACATGGTGTTTTTGGAAACCGGAGTGCCTGGAGGAAACCTACACAAACATGGGGAGAACATGCAAACTCCACACAGAAGGGCCCAGACTGCAAGGTCCAGGGATCAAACCCGGGACTCTCTTGCTGTGAGGCAAAAGTGCTAACCACTGCGCCACCGTGGTTGTGGACAATGGTCAGGTAGTCGCAGGGCTGACACAGACACAAACAATGACAGACATCCATTCACACTCAGTTTCATTGGGGATAATTTAGATCCATCGTTAAAAAGGAAAATAGGCATAGTTTTTTACATTGGACTCCCACAGGTTCAGTGTCCCCTCTTCCTGTAATTAGGCCACTTTATTATCTTAATTAAGACCAGAAGAAGCACCAACAACAATGTGGGAATACATGCAATTAATATGTTTACATATTTACTATTGAAAACTATTATGTAATTTGGGAATAGCAGAAAATAAGAACATTTAAAAATCATTTAAGGCACCTGGAAAGAGAGAGAGAAGCAGTGTAGTCCCTGTCATCTCTAAGTGAGCTGGGCCTTACTGTGAATGTGCTCCATTTGGGAATAATTGGCTGGTAATTAGGTGGGGGTGGACAGGTCGATCTTGGAACAAATGGCCCTCTTTAGCTCAGGTGGCCCTCCACACGAGATAATGGGACCTTTACCCCCACATACCCCCTCCCACTGCAATTCCCTCTGCTGTCTGTGCCCTGGATTTGTCATCTCTATATCAGTGTATCCGAGTAACGAAAGAAATGAACAAAACGCTGCTCTAACAGTTTATGAGTAAATACAATCATCTGTGGTCTCTAGAAGGACTGCAGTGCTCCAGGGGGCTGTTACGGTATTATCTTATATTCATATTACCACACACATAAACATGCATTAACTCACTCATTCACAAGGGGAGATAGAATCCATAGGAAGGACATGCAGACTCCACTAAAAGAGATCATAGTCATCTGACTAAGAGATCAAACACTTTTAGCTAACCTTTATTATTGAAGATATTGTTTTGAAAACTCCTGAATTTACATCACATTGTCTGACATAACCATCACCCTGTTCTGTGATGTAAAGGGTCCTCTGTAGAGGCCATGGGAGGGACTAAAAACTTGACTATTGGTCAAAGTGATAACCCACAAAGTCTGATCTAAAGTTGCTGTGAAACCCAGGGGAGGGACTAAAATAGTCTTGACATCATAGAACAGATTCAGATAAAGCATTTTAAATTATGTTTGTATTTTATTTTAGGAAACTTGCGTCCTACACTTTTAAACTTATAACTCTTTAATGCCCTTACACAATGATCAAAAGGTTGGACTATTCAGAGCAGCCCCAGCTTCACCTAAACAGTTTGTTTGTTTGTTGCCAGTGCTTTGCTCTGTGTCTCTGCAACTCTCCATTGAGCTCTGTTTGGCTTCCTGCTGTTTGTGTCCAGACAGAGCCTTGATTTGAATACTGATTCCCCATTGATAGGCCTGCACTTCCGATCTAATTAACTTGTTTTGTCTTTGGCTAAATGGAAACGTCCGAGGGAGGGGTGGGGTTGGAGGGGCGAGGAGAGAAAAGACGCGCTCTGAACAATGCGGGTGAGATGTGTGCCGAGACGCGCTGTAAATAACAACAAGTAAACACACACAGGATGGGGTTAAGGAAGGACGTGAGGGACACAAAAGATGTCATGTGTCAACTTCAAAAGACCGCAACTGAGGAAGCATGTGTCACAAGGAACGGCAAGGGGATGATCAAAATGTAAAGTCACAGTTAAAAGGCCTGTGTTAACCCACACTGTAAAAAGTCAAACATCACAAAGTTAATCTATCATTTTATAATTTGTATTAAGACAACAATGTGAGTTTTAAAATACATCTCACACTTCTAAGTTATACTGAAAATGAAAAACAGCAGTAAAATTACGTTAAGCAACGTAAATCTTTAAGACAGAAATTTAACTTGTGTCGTAAGCTCAGTTTTTGCCTTAAAGGTTTACATTGTTACAGCTTACTAAAGATCTTTGTACTGTGCTATAACTCAGTATAACTCACATTGTAATCTTAAAAAAAATATATAAAATGAAGTTAGAATAACTTATAACTTATAATAACATTAATTCGGCATCTGCCTTTTCACAGTGCAATTACAATAATACTTATTATTTTGCTCACTTTTACCCTTTAAAAAATCTCCATGTCCACAGTAGAAGCAAAACATTACTGAGAAAAATCTTGCTTGGCATACCACACCTAGATACATGATGATGAGGGTGAAGTACCTTACCCAAGGACACAACCACAATATGCACAGGTTGGAGCGGGAATTGAACCCCTAACCATTCAACCAATACATAAATAATTGCTGCTTAAAACTTGCCTCAAATACTGTCTAACTGCAAATGTTCCATGTTCCTCTTACCCATTCATATTATAGTTATTGGTCAATAAAACAGAAGGCATATGGGTGTAAGTTATTCTGTGCCAACTGGTGACACACATGTAATTTGTCACTGCTCTACAAATAGACAAAGACATCACAAACAACAGAGATATGTATTGTCATTGTGTTGAAAGAATGGATGACAGGAAATGATGTGATATGACCCAAAATACACTTGTATGAAGAATCGAAAACCAGGTCTGACGTTAGAAGGACGAGAGGGGGGTGGGAGAGGATCAAAAGGGGATGTCCTGAACTGATAGTCGCGCTCAGATAATGTGTGCTGCAATTAGTGCGCTGTGACGATTTCCATTAGGGCTGATCAAATATTTATACTGCCTCCTGAGCATGTCACAAAACTGCCCTGGCCCCTTCATATCAATGTGACAAATGCGTAATGAGGAGAAGAGATACTGAAACCGGAGGCTACAAAAAAAAAGAAAGAAAGAGAGAGACTAGAGAATAAGAGTATGTCATGTCTTTCCAACTCCTTTATACATTTGAGGGAAGAAATATGCAGATGCTATTATGATCTTGTGTGTTTATGTAAATCATATTTAAACTGTCCCAGTAGATTCCCCCTATTTTAAAAAAGTGTGTCTTTTATTGAGACAAAGTTACACCACATAAAAAATTATCAAAGAGGTTCTGTAAAAATATAAAAAATATGAACATGTAAAATAGACTATAGTTAGATGAAAAAAACAGTTCAACACTGACTTTATATAGTTAGCAAAGATGTCAGATTCAACAAAGATGCTGAAGGGGAAAAAGGGAAAAAACTAGCAAGTGAGATGTCTCTATGTCACTGACTCTTCCACATTTGGTTTGCAAATGGCGGCCCCTCTGTCATCAATTACAAGGCCGGGCTGGTGGCAGTATGTTAGCATTTGTGTGTGAGAGAGAGAGAAACAAGGACAAGGCAGAACTGATGCTTCCTTCACCTACAGCCATTAATCAAACAGTGAACGCAGCAAAACCAAACCCAAATTGGGCTCATCAGTCTGGACATTAAGCAGGAATCAAGGGCGAGGGAAAGGGAATGGGACGTAATACAAAGACTGAAATGGAAATGAGACTGTCTTTTCTATGCGGGGGTGTCACAGCCCCAAAGAGACACATCACTTTTGCTAAATGGGAATAAAAATGACTCCATAAATCTTGCTAACATGAGGTGAACATCTCCATGGCTTCAGTATGATCTCAGGGTGGACAGTCTGGTGTTGTAACTGGTGATGTATGGATTTAGAAAATATGTGGAGCAGACTTCAGTGATATTGTTTGGAATAAAAGACTATAATTATAGCCTAGCTATAACATTCTATTAAGAAATATTATTTTTGGAACCAGAAAGGCCTATGTGACTTTGATTCTGAGTTAAATATTTATGAAAAGTAAATATGCTATCAATGACAACTGTTGTATAACCATGGTTTGCTTTCCCTATACATTTGATGAAATCTTACAGTTTTTCAAATCTGTTAATGCAAAGGGGGGAGAAATACCAGTATCTAGTAAAACTAGTATCATCTATAGGGAGGTAAAATGTTTTTAAAAAGTAAAAATAGGCAAATAAGTCTAAGAACAAGTCACTTTGTATACGTGCAAAGCAGAGTCTAGTAATAATGCCAGTTACTTATACTACCAACAATTTGTAATTACACTCGTCAGTCTTGGTCACGCAGCCATAGGTTAACAAGAAGAAGTACTTATAAAATACCATAGCCAGTGAAATATGTTTTAAAAAATGTTTGGAATGCAAAATGAGTGAAGATTTATGAATGACGACATCCACATATCATTAACAGTAAATTCTACTAAAATATTGATCACCTAAGATATTACCATTATTGGTGTTTCCAAATGTCAGAAACATTTCATTTTTCAATTGGTCTAACCTAGAACCACATTTTCGCACAACTTAATCACGTATCCTTTCTCCTCAGTGAGTCAAAAAAATACTCTAAAGGAGACACTTGATCTGGTGCCGGTCAGTGACACAATCAGCCGAGGGTCGGGGGTAACTAGATGGGCGGGCCTCTGAGGGTCAAAGGTTAAGTCATGTCCTGACAGACGGACGGAGAAGAGTGGCCTGGGTTTGAAAGATGGGAGAGGGTGAAAAATGGAGCAGGTTGGTTTCAGTGACAGTCCGGGATATGGATGACCCTCTGCTGCGAGCTGACAGGATGAGAGGCACAAGAGGCCAGTGTTCACCAGCACTATAGGTTAGATTGTGATATAACAAGAGAAGAAATGTGGAAATTTTGTGTCTTTATCTATACATGCTTAAACCACAATTGGAATCTAGGCTACAAGTGTTCATATTATTCTACTGCAGCT
>JAVQKG010014977.1:0-16787 GCA_036025885.1 Hypseleotris bucephala
TTAAGTAACGGGTTCTCACACCGCCCTGAATGAAAATTATTTTCAAATCCTTTTCTTTTATGGTTCTTTTAGTTTATGGAGACTCTCCACTACAGAGGTTTACAGGTTTACTCACAGTACTGTAGTTTTTCATCTTTGGAAAATCTGCCATGAAACAGGGAATTGCTGGAGAAAAAATATGACTATGTTTTGTCTAGCAGTTACGGTATATCACATTTTGGAATAATGGTAAAAGAATGGTCCAAATTTTGATGAAGAATTTAATGGTAATATCTATTTAAAGTGTGCGCTGATAAATTCAGTTGACTAACACAGCTGTGCTGCGCTCACTTATTAGATTTGTTAGATTTATCATTTTAATAAGTTGTATTTTAAAGAGTAGCCCCTTATTATGCACGATGCCTAGCAGTATAGGAGCTGCATTTGCCAAAGCTGGAAAATGTATAACTAACTGTTTCAAACTGTTTGTTGTTAATGTGCATTTGTTCTGAGGTTTGGTTACTAACTTGATCAGGTCTCTCTTGTCAATGTCAATGGGACTTCCTGGTAAAATATAATAAAAAAGTAAATAAAATGACCTATGTTTGTAAACTATAGTTTTGTAGATTAGATTATGTGTATCTGAAGTTTCAAAAGCCTGAATAGGATTTTCAGCAGACTGATTTGTGTTGTGCATGTATCAATCCGCACTATTGGAACATGCCTTCCACCTCTCACAACTATTTCTGCATCCTTCTTATTTAAAGGCCCATGCGGTGGTGTGCCCTGCTGAGACCACAGACGAAGTGTGAGGGAAATTTAATTACCTCTTGAATTACAAATCTCTGCTAGACTTTTGTTTTCCTCCCACATCAAGCTGAACTCCACACATTTGATGTAAAAAGGGAATTAGCCTATATTGTGTTTTTGGTGAATGTAATGATGAAAAGAGTGGCATTGTGGGTAATGTTTTTATTAGTGGGAGGTGGTGGGCATGAGTCAGACTGCGAGGGAGGGTTGTAGGTGTTTGTGTGTTGTTAGTAGGTGGAGAATGTAACCATAGGCTTTACCAACACTATTTAATGTGACAAATCCACCATATACCTAGTAAAATGTATTAAAAACAAAAACTTTGTTGATATATGGGGGGAGGGGTGGGCAATATGGTATAAATATGATTACAAGTTTATTAAGATCAAAATTATTGATTTTACTGATTTTATACTGTAGTTTAGATAAGTTTTTCTTAATACCCTTTGTGTTACACAGAAACATACTGCGTAGTGAAAAAAAGAGCAGAGCATAAGATGCACTGTATCACGATTAAACGATCTTATGTTAGCTTAGTATCATAATTTAAATCACAAGTCTGTTTTTAGCACCATATCGTCCACCCCTACTTATGGGTCATGAGACTGGAGCCTATTCCAGCAACTATGGACCTTAAGGGAATTTACCCCCAACATTGCCTGGTTAGTTACAGGGCTGTCAATTCAAAATATACACTGAAAGACTACCATACACTCTTCAAAGATGACAGTTTTGGGACACTTGCAGTCAAATACAAATCCCTTGTAATCCTTGAATTAAGGTATGTATTTTAAGTCAGCCGGTTTCCTAGATCAGTGATTCTTAACTTATGGGCCAAGTGAGGGCCGCGAGCGCCACCTAGTGGGCCGCTAAATACTTTCAGGTTTTTGCCGGTGGGCCGCGGAAGGGCAAGACACCACGCATATTGGTCACTCAGTTACAGCACTGTACTCAACCACAGCTGCTAACGATAGCCTATAGCCTAGGCCCATGCAGTTTTCCTCTTTGGCTCAGTCCAGCGCTGCGGAGACGCACATTGCTTTTGTTTACTTTCTCTTTCGCGCTCTGCAGAATGATCCGTCATGTGTGTTCTGTCCTAAACGCGCTCCCTCTCTTCCTCTGTGCGCTCGACCAGGCTGCACACGGACGGGAGCAGAGAGCTTTTTCCCTGTTTCACTGCGTGTCACTGCTGGAGTTCCTCCCTGTTGTTTTGGAAATGATAAAAAACGGACCAGGCTACAGTTTTATTAGCCTAAATTAATTAAATCTGCACTGTTTTTACAGGCACATGTTTAACTGGCCATTGTTGCTTTTGAAATCTACTCTCAATAAAAGTATAGAAAGATAGCTAATCAAAATAGAGACTAAAGGTCCAGACCATTTTTTTTAATTAGGAGTTCTGTCATCTTTTATCCCTTTTTTTCTTGCTTGAGTAATTGTTGGTCACTTTTATTTCTTACAGAGAAGCCAGTTAGTTGAGTCTGTAGTCAAACATATGTCAAAACGATCAGTTTAACAATTAAATGTATGCAGGTCTTAGTAAATAAAATCAAGAGTGCAATAAATAAAACAACCAACAATATAGACCTAATGACTGAATGGGCCCCGGACCACTTTGTACTGGAAATGTTGGGCCTCGGAGTGAAAAAGGTTAAGAACCCCTGATATAAGGCATACTAGAGTACCGGAATGATCAATGTCTTGATGTTATTCTATGGTCCACCCTGGATAATCTCTGATGGACATTTTACTAGGGTCAGGTGGGATTATGTATGACACTGTGCAAATAGTATCATTTATGAGCATAGTTGCTATTCACTACACTTTACTTTACACTGTACTTTAAATTTGACAAATAACATGTGTTTAGCTGTGGCTGCAGTTGTGTTTTTTGATTCTGTTGATGGATAATTTCCCTTCCTCAATATTATTTTCTATATTAAAATTAAAATGTGTTTTATTGCTTGTTTTCTGATACTCTGAGGTCCTATTGCTGGACTATTATCAGCTTCTGAAGAAATGATTAAATAGTAGTAGTCACACCCTGCAAAGAAGTGCTGTATATTCAGTAACACCATGAATACAGTGTTTCCCCTTGACCTTACAAAAATATATGTTGTGAAGTACAGATGAAGAACCCAGAATAAAGGGGACCACGGCCAGTGCGTTTTTCTTTCAAGTGCTCCTTTAGCGCTAGTGGAGTGGAAGGCCTGCATTCCATATTTATTCATGGGACAACCCCAGAGGCAGCAGGCTTGTCAAAAGATTAAAACAGCTCATAATTGCTTTATCTTTTTAAAGAGAGCAGAGAGGACTGAGCCTGTTTAGTATTCACCACACAGCACGGCTACCTCAGCACACAAAGGAGTAATCATATGCAATTGTACACATATATGTACCATAGCTTATATTATGACCAAACAAATCAGTGCGATTGGCTCTATTTACAAGGCTCTGCAGGAGGATTCACAGACCAGACATGCTGCTTTTGGCACATTTTTATCTCAACAGCATGTTATTGGCTCCTTTGTAAAGAAGTCGTCTTTTCTCTGGAGTCCTATTCTCCTGTTACCTCCCATTGTTACTCCAAGGATCGTTTTACATGATAATGAAATGTTCTGATGCTAATCCAAACATAAGAAAATTGCTGACAAAACACACACTACGTAAAAGAAGACCATGATAATTATAATAGACACAGCAGAAGTGGGACACATTATGTCGGAGGTTATTCATGTTTAAATATGCAAATAAGAGCTTTTTAGGCATCAATGCGTTTTTATTTATAGCTTGCTGTATTTTACATAATTAACCAAGGTATTGAACAGGAGCCTCAAGGAAATAACTCAATAGACATTTTCATGATATTGCAGCTAAAAGTACATATGCTGCTAACGACAGACAATTTGACTTTTCTTTCCGTAGAACTTACCACTGAAACATAGCAAACTTCCATTGGCACTACTTATTCAGTGTACCATAACAAAAAGATATTTGGTCCCTGGCCCATTGCTAGCCTTTAATACAATTTCACCCTCAACCATAATTGAATTACCTTGTTCACATTACTTTTACTTGTAAACTACCAGCGATGAAAACGTAACCTTCTTTGCACATTTTTTTTGTAAGCCTTGTACTACTATTTTATGGTTTCCAAGGACCTCTTTTTGAATTTTCAGACTACATGTACCTATTTTGAACATTTCTGCAGTGTTTGTACAAAGTTATTGTTAAAGAGGCCAAAAGTTCAGGTCAAATGGACTGAAAAAGAGATCTGGTGCAATATGCCGAAGATTGTTTGAATTCAAGATTCAAAGCTTTGGTCATAAGGAAATATTTAGTGTTGGGGAAGAATTTACTGCCCACACTGCCCGGTGATGTGTGCCTCAAGTGTTTAAGTTTTCTGTGGAAGAAAAAAGTAATTTGAGCATGCTTCAAGCCCTAAGTCAGATACAACTCCCTTCTACTGTAAATCAGACGGACACCAGGAGCACTAAGTTCATTGTTTTGAATGAAGGCCTAACCCCAGTGGACCTTGACCTAACAGTAGATAAGTGAGTGTGTGCAGTCTATCTCATCCATTCTGAAGCTGAAATCCTTTTGTGAGCATGTCCTAGTCAATCCCATACCATTCTCCAACATCCATTTGTCCCCAATTAGCCACATGTAATTAACATGGCCACCGTGGGCCCAGCACATGAACCGCAGCGCAACACATCCATCTTGTTAAATTTTCCAGAATAGGACACGCGCAGAGCAAAAAGAAAATCAATAGTTTTCCCGGATCGATCCTGCACTCTCATGTGTGTTCACTAATTGCCATTGAACAGATGCTTATGAGGCTGCATTTAGCTTTCCGTCAGCACGAGCTGTCAGTCAGGCAGCTAACTACACTTTCAATAGAAATGCAACATTCTGCCCCAAACACCAGCACAATCTGGCAGACTTATGTACCACGGTGGAAAAAAACACTTCTTTTATATTTATGAATTTATTTAAAAAAAAACATGTAAAAACAGTATGGTTTAGACCTGTTTAGGTACAAGGAAATTGTTTTTCATAAAACAGCAAAATAAATGGCAACATTGTAGCTCTTGACCAAGGTGTTAATAAGTTTAACAATATTTTTATGAACTTGTGTCTAAAAATATGACTTACTGGTTACTGTTTTCTGGAGCCATTTGTTACATAGGATATAAAGTCTGCTTCATCCACCAGAGGAAAGGGGAGATTCCTGGACATTCGTGTTTTGAAGTGTGTTGCTCCACAGACTGCCAGCTGGACTAACAGCTCTCACCAATCAATAAGCTTTAATTTCACATGAGTGAGTGGCTTCAAAGGAGCTGCAGAAAAGACACATGTATGCTTTGTAAAGACAGATTCAACTCATGTAGCATCAGAGCAGTGGTTCAAATAACAATGACTAAAACTTCAAACTGCAGTAGTTATTCATCCATTCAGAAGTCCACTTAAAACCTATATCGGCGAAGGGACACAGAGACCAACAGTTACACTCACATGAATTTTCTCTCAAATTCAATTTTCTCAGTTCACTTATACATAAACATATGGTAGTACAGTAGGATAAACCTGCATTACATGGCTGCACTGGCATAGGTGGTAGCAATTTTACTCTAATCCCACACATACCCTCATATTGTTCTTTGGTCAAGGCACCCAAACCACCTTGCCTTCCAACTGTGTGAATGCTTTCTCAGTGTCAAGTATATAGAGTACACATAACTGATCCAAAAATCATAAGCACAATCTGAGTGGCAGGAGTACCACCCACTCTGCCACTGTGTGCCCGCTGGTTGGATTTACAATATAGGTCAGGTCATATCAAATGTCTTCAAAGAAAATAAAAGGAATACATATTTGAACTGCAATAAAGAAGCTGACATTTAGATTTAGATGAGAATGCTTGATCCAAACAGACCAAAGGGGGGACCATGATCCAAGTGTTATGCTCAGGTCTAAGTCAGCACATATGAGCCACTGTTGAGCTGTGGCCTGACGAATAGATGGGTGGATAGAAGGATGACAGGGACCAGATGGAGCTGTGATGGATTGCAGATACATTAAACTCGAAAAAGGAGCAGGCCTTGGGTCAGGAGTCAGCAGACGGCGCTCAGTACACATCTCAGACTCACTTTCACCGCGGACCTCATTGGCACGACTGTCAGAGCCACTGTGCACAAGAGCTCTGCCATGTCAGCTGTCACAACATGGTTTTCAGATCTGCAGACAGAGTGGGACATCGCTCTTGTGTACAACAACAGTGACGCGTCCATGTCTGACATAGCTGGACTTCAATGGTCTCGAATACAGGTCTGACTCATGCTTTAGTGTCATTGAACAAACATAGTCGTCTATCTTCACGCTCTGTGATCTGATTTGTGTCAGCGTCCTCACTGCCCACTCAAGTCACACATTGATCTCATTCCCTTTCTAAGTGAAGTCTGCATGTCCCACCTGTATTCAAGTAGGTCCTTACCATACAAATATGCAGGCTGTGGCTCAGGTGGTCTAGCAGTTTGTCCACTAACAAAAAGACTGGACGCTTTATTGGTACAGTGGCAAAATAGTTTGTGCTGTTGCATCACAGCAAAGAAAGTCCCGGATTTGAGTCCAGAACTTGTGTGGAGTTTGCATCTTCTCCCCTGAGTTTCGGTGGGTTGAGATTTCCTGTTTTCCTCATCAACCTAAAACATGCACCGTAGACTAATCCTCCAGCTAGGTCCTGATCAAGACCATGGCAAGATCAGGAGATGACAGGTTTCCTTAGTAGAACTGCAGGATGGTTCAAATGCAGAGGACAAAGTGTACCTTAACCTTAACTCCAACTCGTGCATACTGTTGTTGATTGTTGTTGTGATCTTGTGCAGACTTCATCCAGCCATTGTGTGTCTCTGTGTCAGCCCTGCAAATAACTCACAATTGACCAGTGTGTACTCCGGGCTCTCCTATTGCTGTTTCAGTCACCTCTGACATAGAACCAAGATAAGCAGAACATGCGTTTATCAAATAATATAATACCTAACAAATCATTTGAAAACAAAATATATACAGTGACAGTAATTGGCAGTTTTAGCAGTGCCTTTGTTGTTAAATGTTTTCTATAGCGAGCAGACAATAGGAGGTCTCCTGTAGGGCATCACATGTAATGTATTGGTTCCTCGTGATCTGCCATGGTCATACCGGCAATGGAACACCACTTTCAACCAATCACATCAGCCCACTGTTAAACATATGCACATCTAATTTTCTCCACAAGATATGCAGACAAAATGAAATTTCCATAAAATTTGTTAGGGAACATTTCCTTCCCACACATTGATGTATTGAACTGCTTATTGAGTTTGAAACACTTTTTAGGGCTGCTAAAAGGAAAGAATGCGTGCTGACCATGAAACACTGATGACAAGATTGAAAAGGTAGCGGGTGACTGGTGAAAGGAAAATGAGAGATTACATTATGGCTCAGCCCTGAAGTCCACATATTACTTTTTAATACATGCTCTGCATTTCCATCTGAAACGACAGTGTGGTTAAACATCAGCATTTATGTTATGGGCTATTTAGGAAAAACACATCAGCACAATACAGTCAATGAACATCCATCTTCCTCTTTCTCAGAAGAAAAACACACGAATGGGCAGTATGCACTGACTATAAGGAAATTAAGATGTACAGCACAAAACATACACAATTATTAAATATCTATTGATGATCATGTGCAGTTTTGGTGATTAAAATTGTGGACATGTTTACTTGTGAAAGTGTTCTTTTTTATTTTTATTCCATATAGAGGTTGTGTTGAGCTAGTTTAATTCTGGGATGGCAACACATGGGACAATTGCCAGTTAGTTGCAGTCATTACTTAGAGAAACGCATTGATCACTATTCAATTTCACATTTATTCACAATGGAACATTTTGATTTTCCAGTTCAGTATGCATGTCTTTGGACACTGATGGGAAGAAGAGAAAACCCACAAAGACAGGGTGAAGGTGCAGGCTCCACTCTGGGGGAATTAACCCACAATCTTCTTACTGAAAGGCACGCGGCACAACGACTGACCTTTTAATGATATCAGTTTCAAAATAAATGTCTTGCCACAGATGTGTTAAAAATGCTGTGTAGCTCCTGGTCTGGACAGAGACTGTGTATGTGTGCAGAAACACTGTCTGCAGTCGGACAAATAATGTTCACCATTTGCATAAAGAATTATATTGCCCATAGAATGAGCTGTGATTTAGACCACACTCATAAACAGCAGCAAACAAGTTGGAAACAGCTCTGCATTCTAATAAATTCTGTAAATACCAGGGCAATTAGAGATGCATACTTCAGTGGCCAGATGCCAGGAATTGGCTTCCATTACGGTTTGTGGTGACACAAAAATACCAGCTAATTGGATATTTAATACATTCATAAATAGAGTTCATGATATAATTTTGAAGCTGCAATTAATTTTCTAGTGAAAAAAATAAGAGTTTTTAAAATAATGTGGCAGGCACAA
This sequence comes from Hypseleotris bucephala, assembly GCA_036025885.1. Classification (NCBI taxonomy): domain Eukaryota; kingdom Metazoa; phylum Chordata; class Actinopteri; order Gobiiformes; family Eleotridae; genus Hypseleotris; species Hypseleotris bucephala. The sequence continues at coordinate 8,314 of JAVQKG010014977.1, forward strand.
ACAACTGATGGGAAGCGCTCCCAATCTGTCAAACTTACGAACATTATTTTTCACAATTTTAATCAGATTACATAAACAAGTCCCTGAGACACACAGTGATCAGTATTGAACAAAAAACACTAATGTAGAATGATACAGTTATTATATAAAAAACTTCAATTAATGTCTGAACAATGAAGCAAAAAGACAATTACTCAAGGTTATCACTGATCACTGTATATTCAGACTCTTTGGCACTGGAAACATTCCAGCCCAAATGTGCTGGAGCTTATCCCAGGCACTGTATGGGCCAGTACAGACTATGGACAAGGGCAAGCAGGCCACAGGTTCTTCTGTGAATTCATTTGAGTTGAGTGAGTGAAGGTGAAGGTGGGGGTTGATAGAAAACACTGATGGCGTGTGATTGGTTGAGTGTGTCTGACGTCTGATTGGTCAGTAGACGTAGAGATGGATGGGGCAGACACAGGTATTGGACGTGTGTAACCTGAGCAGTGCTTTTATCACATTTCCGGTGCGTGCCTTTGAACGCTCTCATATATATCTGTCATATGAGCACACGCTCCCCCCTCCATGTGTCTCGGACCGCCGCTCTGGCCCGGGCCGATCTTTATCAGGGCCTATTTCAACCTAATATATCACAAATAAGTCTGCTCTGTGTGATGTAAGTGTATGCACTGCTCCAGCCGCACTCTGGCTTCATCCATTTCTGTCACATCTTATTACTTTCCCTATAAAATCCATAAAATGGTACTCAGACAAACAATTTAGTGCAATTTGCCGGCTGAGTTTGTCATCATTATAGGATAAAGCTTAACTCTATTGATCCCTCTGGGATATTGGCTTTATAGTAGGAGACAATGACAGGATACAGCAAAAACTGCAATAGTCCCCAAGCAAGAAAACAGGTAAACAGTGAAGCTGCTTATTCTTGTGATATACTGTACAGGCTCAGGAAGTCGTTTCCAAGAACAAAACTGTGAGACATGGTTATTATTAGTAGAAACTGTAACAGCCACAGATGAAGTTACATGCGTATGTAACACTAAACCATAATTCCTTTAGACATATGCATAACCTCATTAGGCTGGCAGACAGGTGTGAATAGATTACATGTAACTGTAATGTACAATGCGATTTAAAACCAAGATTACATGTGTTGAAATCAGAATAAACTATGCACATTATTAACTCATGGCGCCAGTTATATTTTGAACCTTCAACCCTGACTCAATACCTTAACTTTTGCCCTACCTGTACCTATGAAAAGTGGTGATGATTATTGAAGATGATTGAGTTCAGTTTTGGTTATTTTTGTGGTTTCTTTTGAAACTCATATAGAAACATGTTGGTGCTGCCTCCCTATTCCACTTAGGGGCTATACCCTGCATAAATGAAACCAGGCTCAGACTCAGAGGGAGGTCCATGAACAGAGCACATTGATGAGGCCATCCTGAAAACACCCTTCTGTTTTTTCTGTGGCATTACCATTACTGCCCTGCTGAGAGGTGCATGCTATGCTAACATTTGAATTATTTTCATTAAGGAAAAGTGCTGTGAACCAATTTGAGTTTCTTTATGTGGAATGAAGTTGGAGAGAGCATTTATAGTCAGCAGGTGGGCTGTAGTCACTGCAGTCAAAGACCTGCTCTTTCTGATTATCTCATCAGGCTGTGTATTGTAAAAGGCTGTGTGGCTTATAACGAGAATTTAAATTTAGCCTAAGACTGAAACTCCGCACCATTAAACCAATCAACACATAATGCTTACCTATTCTATCTGTCTTTACTACATTCACAAATGTTTTTGATGGGGTCTGTTAGGTTGTCGATATAAAGTTTGGAAGCTGTCAATGTCGTTGTGAGATAGGGCTACAAGGGGTCAACAAAGGAACAAATGTTTAGTTTTAAATTAAATGTGATATACATCTAAAGATAAAGTATCTGCCATTTCCACATACTACACACACATAGGACATAATATGTAAAGGTTACAGTAAAACTGGACACAGGTGGACACATTGCGTAAACTTAAACCAACACTAAATAACTTGCATTATTCTATAATTTACAGTTAGAACACTGTGACATCTGCACATAAGTAACAGGGAAATCATTTGGTACAATAGAACACAATATTGTGTGTTAGTAAAGCACTTCAACAATCTATAGAGGGTATGAAAAGAGCTATAAAAAATCTACAGATATGATACTCTATCTTCAGTGATTTTCTTTAGTGATTTCATTGAGACCCAGGGCCCAAAGGTTATGGAGCTGACTGCTGTGCATTCATTAAATAAACCCAGAGAATGTCCCAGAGCCAGCATTCTCTCCTCTTTATCAACCCTTCCATTTCAATCCATTTATAGACCATAACATGTACTCTTACTTTGCATGCTAATTCCTCTGCATCTCATTACTCTGTTCTCACTCTCCACCACAGGACTCCACTCAGGCTGGAGGAGGCACTTTCTCTCCAGAGGCAGAATGGCAGCACTCTGTCCAGCACGAACAGATATAAAAATAGTAAAGTGCTCGGTATGCGGGGCCGTGATGTCAAACGGAGAATGTACATGTGTTGAAGAAGCCACGAAGGATCACAGCAGTAAAACGCATGGGCCACAGTGTCCGCCACCGTTTTCTGCACATCAAGACTTGAGCTGTAACCCACAGAGGCTCGCAACAGAATTCAAATGAGAAACACCACTACAGGATACTGCCATCAGCGAGCGGAGGAGGACGAGAAGGACTCCATCCAGATGAATAATTAGAAACAGGAGGAAGAGACACAAAAATTTGAACAACCTCACACGCACAATATACTAAATCATTTTCAGAAAAACAAACAAATCACATAGAAGGAAATACACATTCTCGCGTGCATTAATCAACACAGTCAATGCAGTCATTCTGAGCAGCAGCGGCAGGTCACTAACTACAAGACTGTCAGTTTGATCCTCCCTCCAACAAGTTCATGCTGCTCTTGTGACTATCGGCAATATGCTGTAGACACCTAGCTAAAACATATTCATGCGTTAAAGCTGCCGTACCTTAATTTTTTACTTTGTATTTGAGCAAAAATAATTACTGTATATAGTCATTACAGCACAAGAAAGAAAAAATGACTTTGAGACCCTCTGCTGGTTATATTATAAGAGTTTTTTATTTTAGATCATAGGGACTCTTGTTTTCAACCAGTCACATGTTTCCACAGTACAGCAGCTCTCTTTCTTGGTTGAAACATATAATCACAAAAAGCACAAAATCAGGTACTGCAACTTCAAGGTGGAGGAAGGAATCATATTAGAAATAACTGCTTTAAAATAAGGTGACAAAATGTAGCAAAAATAGCAGACTTTTCAAATTAGATTTCTTTTTCTGACTGCTTGTAAACATAAATATTTGGAACATTCTTTTCAAAACGTTACCATTGTATGTTGTGCTTCGTATAATGGCATGAATAGTCTGGTCAGTCAACCTTGTAAATATTGGCTGGTACTGATGCTGAGACAAACTGTTTTTTCCCTTATATTCTGTGTGTTTGAGGGATGGTATACTAACTACCACATCTACAGCAGGTTTCTAACCATCACCACTGTCACTCTGTAATGATGGGCTCTGATAATGGTGGAAGTTTATCCTTTTGTCCCTGAACAGGTAAGTAATCCCTTCACCTCATGTCTTGAATGTTTCTTGATTTCAAATTCTGGTGTATCTATCTCCTCCACTTCTTATTTGATTGTATTGTACTTTCAGCCACTGCAGTATTTGCCACACATCTCACAGTAAACTTTATTGTACGTTTGTGACTGACAGCAGATGAAGCTTTGAGGAACAGTGCTTCAGCGCGAGGATATGTGTGTGCGTTCTCCTTAAGCCTTGTGCTCTGAGCGGCTTGTGTTTCTGGGAAGGAGAGAGGAAGGACAAGACAGAGAGAAGTCTTCAAGAGATGTATTTCAAGGCCCCTCAGTCCTCTGTCAGAGAATCACATGTCTGCTCACACCCACTCCTCTCCCCCACACACACACACACACACAAACACAAACAAACATAACGCACTCTAACACAATGTGAACACACTATTTATGCTGGGTTTTAAAAATACTATAAAATTGAGGGTTCGGCAAGGGCGCAGTAGGAAGGCGCCTGCAACCAGAGTATTGTTGGTTCAAGATCCCGCCCAGATGCAGTTTTTGTGTCCCTGGTCAATACAGACAACCCACTTTGCATTTGAATGAATGTGGTTGTGTAGGAATCAAACTTTGTCACTTTGAGAAAGCCTTGGCATTTCCTTTTGTTGGAGATTTCAGCAACACTTGTTTGAAATGGGTTGCCGAAAAAAATGTATACTGCAAAACTTTTACAAAAACATTATCCTACAATATTTAAAAAAAAAACGGATTTACTTATATAGCAGTTTTTTTGTTTGGCTAAAGTTTTTCTTTAATGGTCAAAATAATAGTCTACCTGTCCCTCTAGCCTGTCACATCCATATACTTCTATGCTCCATATATACAGTATGTACTGAGTGATATACAGTATATCTTATTTCTGATCGTTTTTGGGAGCCATTCCAGACTGATAATGTGAAGAACTCTGTGAAGCAGGGGTTGCATTTATCAATCAAGTTTTTGCTAGGTTTGCTAAGTTTTATTTCTAATTTCCAGTGAGATTTTAAGTAAATTACTGCATTATGTTTTCACAGTGAAAATAATACAATGGCATCACTGACAACCGAAAACCTTTGAAAAACCACCTCATTGCAGCTCCCTTCATTTGTTCCATTAACGCAGGCTGACCTTAGACCCTCTCTGAGAAGAACATTTGTGATCCCTGCTTTTCAATGACCGCTCACTTTTGATGATTTTCTTTCTCTTGCCTGGTATTTTCTGCATCCATTCAGTCTTTGAAATGTGTATGAAATGAATGGGGCTCGATGGGACTTTGATCTGGTCTCTCGGTGTATCGGCTATTGTTGCGCACTATTGTGTGTATCCACAGCCGTGATGAGGAAGTGATTGTCAGAAAAATACATGCACACAAAGCTTCAACAAGCAGCAGACAGTCCAAAGTTTATGGTTAAATCTGAAAATGAAATCATACTGTTGTTTCCTCTATTCAGCTGTGACATAATGGAGATATCAAGGACACACATATTCAATTAAACTCTGAAATATGAATTTGTTAATTTGGTCCTTCAGTGCATAGCTTTGGTTGACAGCCTGGAGGACACGTTTAATTACATTTTACTGTTGGCACATTTTTTTGTTTAAAATATTATCCTGTGTTTGCTGTTTTTCTTTACAGCGAGACACTGCAGGTGAATAGGTAAATAAAATCAGATTTAGTGATATCAATTTGAAACTTTCCCTCTAGATTACTGACAGAAATGTAAGAAAGAATTTGTTTCTGTCATTTCATGTTTTGCGTTTAATTTGTAAAATGATGACCAACATTACATATACTTTTACAGAAAAGTATATCTCAATGATGAATAGAGCCACATTTAAAACAGGTTTTTATTTTGTAGACATGTTAGATGCAAAAAAAATACTAAGGGGATTTTGGATATCTTAGTTATTCTTTGAGTTATCTGGATATAACTAAAAAAAATCTTTAATCCTTGGTCCATCTGATACATTATATCTCTGCATACTGTCTTAAGCTGGCTCTTCTGGTTACTACAGGTATTTTAATGTGGTAAATGGTTGTTCTTATATAATTACACATCCCATCTCACCTCACGCTGTATATCTAACATTTTATTAGAAAAGCTCATTAGGATTAAGCCAAAATGATGTCATACTATGTACCTGAAGTTTCCAGTAAAATGTTAGGTTAGAAAGGTGCAGAGTGTGAATGTGCAGTGCAGAATAAAAGACATTTCTCCTTGAAACACGCAAGACCTTCTGAGAAAAGCACAATGGCACCAATCTGTAATCAAGGGCTGTGTGAAGGCAGCAGCGGCAGGTGACTCTGACACTGACCACATCCTCATCAGGGCTAAGGCCAGCATACATCCACCACACCAAACTCAACACGACTGGACACATGAGAAAAAACAATAGAAGACTTTAGATCAGACTGGCACACTGTGAAAAGACTCAAGAGAAATCCTTGTTCAACAATAAGTATTACAATGGTATTCAATGTACTTGTGTTGAAAGATTATATTTTCAGCTTTGAACAGATCAGATTTGTTTATTAACTTGTTGATCTGCATTGCCATAAAGACAAAACACAGTACATGTAATAATTAGAATTATAATCAAAATAGTTGATACTGTGGTGATAGAAACAGTGTAGCAAAACTGTACAAGCATCAACATGAAGTAGGAAAAATAATTTAAATTTGTAATAAAAAAAACAAAAAGCGCTCATCTTTTGTGCCTCATATGAAACCAGTAGAGATATCCGAGATCAATCTAATGTTTGAATGTTTTGTAATACCTAACCTCTGCAGCAGTGGGGTGTATGACTGAGACTTTCAATAACTCTTAATAATAAATAATGCTCTTTGGTGCTGCTCTGCTGGAGGTGTGAAATGATACCAAGTGCAGAAAACAGAAAAGTTCTCACTTCAGACATTTGGGCAGAATCCTGGAGCCATGTTCATGCTCACACACATTTACACATATTCACACGTCCCAATAGAGAAGGATCACATCTGCTCCTGTCGATATAGTCGGCCTGCTGTCACACACGCTCATTTGTGAAGCTAATGCTCTTTAGGAAGCTGATGAGCTGTGTGATGAACGAGATTGTCCTCCAAAAAATGCTGAGTGATAAAATATGCTGCTGCTATGGAGGTGTGCAGAGGAGCCAAGTCGTGTTAAACAAATGAACCACGGCACTTAATGTTCTCATCCCGCTCTGAGCTAGTCGTCATAATCACAGAAAAAAAGAGGACTTTGAAGATACATCAATGTAACAGTGTTGTAGGTGTGTTTAATAAGCATATTTCTCTTAATGAAGGAGCCGCATACTGATTGATTACATTTCTATGCACGCATTAATCAGAGGCAGACATGTTGTCAAAGAAACCCTTCCCTAAACCAAACTGAAATATGATTTACTATGTAGGCACGTGTTTTCATTTAAGAAGCTCCTGAATATCATTTCTTCATTTGGGTTGAGAACAATCCATGTGGTACAACTCCACCTTCTTATTTGTAATTTTTATGTGTCCCATTTAGTTTAGGATAGGTTCAGTTCTTGCATCATCCAACAACTTGTGTGTGGTTTAGAAGGCCTTAGTAACTATAAAAATAGATAGTTTTGTTTCCTTCAATGAATCAGGGCTTAGGCTATGGATGAGAATCAGCCCCTCCAAGGCAGGAAAATAGTGGTTTGCGTCTACAGTTATGGAGGAGTTCAAGGATGCTGGGTGATTGTTCGTAGTGAGAGAAGAGAACAAGATATTAAGTGAAGAACTAAGAAGGCAATAGGATTTAGTATAGCTTTCGAATGCTTTGTTGGTGAAAGTAATTGGGGGAAAAAGAAAAATGAAAGTTGATTTTCAAAGACCACAGACAGAAAAGTTGTTTTGGAGGCAAGACATTTGGTAGTCAAAGGGTCAGACGCATTAAACTGAGGATGGATGACCCAGAGTTGAACGAGTCTTCAATGGAACACACACACTGTCTACACCTCACATCATCTACTGAAAAAGCGACTGGGTTATTGTCTCAAAATAGTGTTTTTCTCAGCGTCAGCCTACATTCTGTTCTTGATTGTAACTTGATTACCCACAATTTCTTTTGAAAAATATAGCCACATTTGAAAAGACACGATGCTGCAGTGCTGTGAGGAGCAGGAGTGATTGATGAGGTGCAGGTAACGTCAGTAAACAACCGTTTTGTCTCAGATCTGAAGGAATGCGCTTGTCACAGAATAATTATGCAACTTATGTGAAAATGATGGGTGTGTTTGTATTTGTGTCTTTGCCTCAGATGTTTTGGTGAGTGTTTTCAGTGGAATACGACCAGTGTTCCATCCAGTGTTTTCAAATGCAAATCTTTGCAAATTACACTTCCTCTAACTAATGACACCCACATGCTGGTTGTGATTGTGAATCTGCAGTTTCCCGCAAACACAAATGGGCTTGAATTAATCAACAGTCAATGCAGCCTTAGAATTAAAGCATTGTTGTTTGGCCACGTTAACGCCCGTACCCCCATTAAATGTTAAAGAATATTAACACACTGGTTTCCATCTTGATCAATGATGTATTCACACCATACACATTTGGTTCGCTTTAAACGGACCAGAGTTCGCTTCCCTCGCTGGTGTGGACCTTTTGTGCTGGTGTGAATACACACAAGCGAACTCTGGTGCGGACCAAACAAGCTGACCGAGACCCACTTTTTGGTGCGGTCTCGGTCCGCTTCCAAGCGGACTCTGGTGCGGTTCGCAGCCATTTGCTCCTGGTGTGAATATGAACCGGTCTCGATCCGAACCAAATACAGGAAACATACA
>JAVQKG010014991.1:0-18559 GCA_036025885.1 Hypseleotris bucephala
CAAAAGTCAATATATGTCAGTGTCTTCATTATATGTAACTGTCCAGAAAGTTGGAAAAAGATCTGGCAAGAACTTTTGGAGTTATTGCATTCTCAGGTTTAAGCTTAATTAATTAATTACTTTATTATTATTCATCGCAGATGTACCCAATTTTAATCACTCCTTTCTCAAACTAGAGCTGACTTTCCCTGAAACTTACATCCAACTCCATGCAGTAGTTTTTGTGTAATCCTGCTAACAAACAAGCACGCACGCACGCACGCAAACACGCAAACCAACGGTGACGATCAGGCGTGGCCTCTTAATTGCTCATTAACAATAAAAAACCCTTATACATCACAGATTAAAGTAGCGGTTAGTGCCAAAACATTGCATAGGGGAAATTAGCTGTCCTGGCGTCGGTATGCACTCTCCGAGTGCTTTCTAGTTATGTGTTTGTGACAATTTGGTGCGTGCATTGAATTTTTCTCTTCTGCTCCTTCCTGGGACTTTTTTACTCTGTTTGCGCAAAGAATTAATTTATTCACATAACAATTTAAATATTTGAAGGAACAAGCCACTGTTGTTTTGTGCCCACAGCCTTTTTATGGAACAGGTGCCAGGGGAATCTGACACATGCTGGCATTGTTGTGGTATCATATCCAGCCCCTCACGTGGACAGTACCCACTCACTCGCACCTGTGCAGAGCTGGAAAGATTGATATTCATCTCATGTTCAAGGTTAAAATCAACATTGTTTGGACTAGGACTTCAAATGCAAAAGAAAATAAACACAAAATACATGTTAATATTGATTATTTATTAATTTTGAATAGGCCTACTAAACTAAACTGATTGCACAGAGTCACTGAAGTGTTTCACTTCTGATTTGCACAGAAAGTGAGCAGCTGTGCATAGCCTGTTAGTGACACTAATTGTTGTAAGTTCTCAACGCCGTGGCATAAAGTTGTATCTCAAAATAACATCTGCTGGTGTAGCCTATACGGCCAAGAAGACACACTGCGCTTTGTACCCACTCCTGAAATGAACTGAGCAGTGACTCTTCCTACTGCCTCTCAAAGCAAGACCAGCGCTGTCTAGTGGCACTACATGTCTCTGCACTCATGCACAGAGCATAGTCAAGTCTATGCCACTTTCTCGATTCAACCATTCAGCGCAAGGCAATTGAGTTACGTCTGCGGTGGCGGCTATATGAAGACACGCACGGGCAGTCATGCTCTGTGGACTTTAGTTCACAACAGTCTCTCCCTCGGTGTGAGAGTTGACAAGAGGTAATCCCCACCATGTGAGTGGGCGGTGTTGGTACCAGAGGCGTGTTTTTGCTTTTCTCCCCCGTTTTTTTTTCTTTTTTTTTTATTATTCAAACGCTGCTGTACCATATAAAAAGAGTGTCCGTGTGGCTCAGACAGAACAGTTTCTCCAATGGGGAGAGGTGACAAGTAGCTATTGGGGCGCATGTCTGTCTAATATTCAGAGATACAGTCGCATCCTTCTCGAGATGATGCACGACTCAGGTGGTGCCCAAATGCCGCGGTCGCTGAAGCACGCAGCGCTGTGCCTGATGTTGTTGCCTCGCTTTCTGCTCGCCGCTGTCATGTTGTGGCTCTTGGATTTCCTGTGCATCCGAAGGAAAGTGCTGCTGAAGATGGGAGAGTCGCAGGACAGCGCCGAAGACCCGCCTGTGTGCGTATCAGACGCCAACAAGATGTTTACGCTGGAGTCACTAAGGGCTGTGTGGTACGGCCAGAAGCTGGACTTTCTGAAATCTGCCCACCTTGGACGAACGGCGCCCAACACTGAAGTGGTGCTAGTTCAGGAAAAGAGGCCGGTAAGACTGCTTGACTGTATGAAAGGAAAGAGACCCCTTATTCTAAACTTTGGCAGCTGCTCCTGACCGCCGTTTATGACGCGGCTGGCCGCTTTTCAGCGAATCGTGCGCCAGTACGCAGACATTGCGGACTTTTTAGTTGTGTATATCGAGGAAGCTCATCCGTCAGACGGCTGGGTAAGCACGGACGCACCCTATCAGATCCCCAAGCACCGCTGCCTGGAGGACAGGCTGAGAGCCGCGGAGCTGATGCTAACAGAGGTGCCGGGCAGTAACGTAGTAGTGGATAACATGGACAACTCATCCAATGCCGCGTATGGAGCCTACTTTGAGAGACTTTACATAGTGAGGGATGAGAGAGTGGTGTACCAAGGAGGCAGGGGGCCAGAGGGATACAGGATCTCAGAGCTCAGAAACTGGTTAGAGGAATACAGGAACAATCTGGTGAATTCACAGACAGCCGTGCTGCATGTGTAGATGCTGCTCAAACATACATGAGGCCTACATGCCGCCCTGGAGCCAGTTTCACCGAAGTGCTGTTGATCTGCCTAATACATTCACTGTTAGCTTAGGTTTGTAGTCATTTCTATGCAAGCTAAACCATTTTAGATGAATCACTGTTTATCTCCAGCAGCTGTTCTCCCAAAGTCAACTTCGCCAAGTCAGACCTCTATCACCATGGAAACAATAATTTAGGCACAATCCTAAAATACATCCTAGAAATGAAGCACTTAGTCCTATTGTGTTTTAGAGCGTTCAAACTGATTACATCTCAGACTGGACTAACAACACATTGGTGAAACTGAGCTATCTTCTGTAAACTGCTTAAGTGTCCAGTTACCCACAAAGCTGCTACAGTGTTCACCTACAGCACATTTTATTATATATTTTTTTGTGGTCAAGATATTCAGGACTCTAGCCTAAAATGGAGATGTTGCAACTTTAGGCTGTAGGATCATTTCATTGTGTTTGTCTTAATCAATTGCTCCCATAGCAGTTCTCTTTATTTTTTTAAAGTATTTGAATCATGTTGGTTTCAATAAGTGATCACTATATTTTTCTACTGTACTAAAGTGTGTATGCTGTGATATGTTCATGCTAATATCTCACCCTGGTGTTTTTGTGAAGTTCGGTTTTTAAAAGGCACACGCCAGAAAACCGAAACTGATGTCTTTTCTGACACCGAGAGTGAGTTCATATTAGCATGATGTCTCTGAAGATGAAGAGGATGATGAAGATGGTGACTGCCAAATGATGTAATGATGTTGAGTCAATGTAAAACTGAACAAATGTTTTTAATAAATGTCAGATCACACATTATTTACACACACGAATGGCACTTTCTTTGTTTTAGTGCATGAAAATATGAGGTTTTAATGTAGAGTCGGGTGTTATGGTAAAAATGCAATATTACAATTTTATTAAGTCAAGATCACAATATCGATTTTGATCATGATTTTAGTTTTCTTTGTATTATTTTGTTTTATACAGAAGACTACTGCTGTCAGTGACACATAAGCTTTTGGTCACACTTTATTTTACATTGGTATGCATGTAACTACCTTATATCTACATGACTGAGTGCAATGTAAACGTGTAACAATCTGTAATGTAACTACACTGCACATCCATGATGGTTAAGGTTTAGGTACAATGTAGTTTATTACAGTTTGTTACACAGGGCTCTACACAGGGTTACATTGTACTTAAAGAGGTATATACAATGTGTTACCAGAATTAAAACTGCAAATTCATTGTACATCAAATTTAATTTTCATCATAATACTTACTATACTTTAATTTTATTTGTATTTATTTTTAACACTGGGACATTTTAGTGGTCTTCAAATTCTCAAAAAGGTGTACCATGCAGAGGTAGAATGACATGATGTAAAAAAAGGACTAGAAAAATAATGCAGATAGATTTATTCTTTTGAAAGATCATGTGTTAAAAAGTTTTCATCAAAGCATAATGATTGGAGCAGGTATCAGAAAGTGGCATTGTGAAAACCACAACTAGTGTTACATTTGTTAGATAAAGAACAAATGCTCTTAAAATCAATATGACCCCACTGCTACTAAAACTTCTCTTTTATCAAGGCCGTCTTTTATCACTAGTAGCCTCTTAAGTCTGATCTTACATTTACTGCTTTTCCACTTTAGCCTTATTAACACACACAGCGACACATATAATTAGGATTAGCGGTCGGTACGTTTACAATGAACCCTGCGAGGCCCATACTGTGAGCTTTAACACATCCAAGTTCCTTCTCATATTGCCACATGCTTGTACTCTCTAAAACTAGTACAAGGGAAGTCGACCTGACCTGCTAACCTTCAATATTATCTGTCTGTAAAGAGCTGTCCTGGTTTGAACCGTGTGAAAATCTGCTTGGAGGTGAAGAAAGAAGTTGTTCAGTCCACAATGATACTCTCAGACAAGATGATATCGCTATTCGGGCCTGTGTGAACTTACCCTATAGAAAACAGCCACAGAAACGTTATTGTATTGTGCTTTTTATAACATCTAGAGATAACAAAGCTGGCATGTGTGTAAGAAATTGTTTTATTGACTTGATACAGTACGTTTTAAGTTGTTGTTGTTCAAATGTTGCTTGTACCAGTTTCAGATGTCACAAAGAAATCAAATTTTATTCAGTGTTAATCAATTTACCACAAGATTTCTAATTGACTTCTAATTTGAAAACTCAAATTTTGCTTTAATTGAGACTGTAGCTATTTGTCTCTCACTACAAAAAAGTCTCAGGGGTTAGGTGGTCTGGGATTGTTTTTTTTATTACAAAGTGGTCCTTGGTTTGAAAAAAAAAGAATTGAGAAACACTGGACAAGCTAATTTCGAAATAATTATAAGAAAACTAAACAACCAAACAAAAGGAACAGACTCATTGCAATCCTTTTCAAAGGTTTTTCAATCTCGCCAAAGGTTTTTATAATAACAATTAAGTCCTCCAGAAACTGTAAAAAAAATACTAATAAATAAATAAATATGAAACGGAGAAGGCTACCTGAAACAACTTGCCACTGGGTTGTTACTATTCAGTTGTTGAGTAGCTGCATTGAACTTCTAAAGAAATACGCCGAATGATGTCAAACAAAAGAGCATCTGTTATTGTTGTGCTGTTGACATTTCCAGCCTTATGTAATCTGATTTCTTTTTAACCACACAATTTCTCCATTCTCTTGGCTAGTACATTGAATATGTTTTATGTTGGTGTCAAATTCAAATAGTTACAAAACGCTGAAGCAGCTAACATTGTATTGTTACATTTCTGGCACATACAATAAAATGACATATAGACTATTAAGTCTTAATAATGTTAGTGTTTTTTCAATTGTACAGCCACATAACAGTGTATCTGCATAGCCTAAACAAATCAAAGTGATTATTAGAGGATAAGGTAGTACTTAGCAGGACCTGAAGCACTCTGTTAAACTGATATAGCCTTATCTAGAGCCAATATAATGACTTTCCACTTAGCCTCAAGAGTCATATAATGTAGGAAACGATTTGTGAACTTGAGAGGGTGTCCAGGAGGAGGGCCACTATGGCACGCTTCACTATTAGTTGAATGAGTTAATTTTATTACACTGTTCGATTTTAGAAGAAGGAATGTGCTTCATTTACAGGCAGCAAAAGGAACTGTGAATAATCAATAAGAATGATTAAGTTTGAATAACAAGTCAAAGAATACCACCAACAACTTCATTCATTCATTCATTCATTCATCTTCTACCGCTTATCCGGAGCCGGGTCGCGGAGGCAGCAGTCCCAGCAGAGATACCCAGCCTTCGACCACCACCCGATCCACATTGCACCGCCCCCCTACGGCTACCTCTGCGGGTGGTGAGCCCACAGGAGCCACCAACAACTTGTATATTAAAAACTCCCCATATTTAGCCCTATGAGGTGTATACGTATATACTGAGCAGAGGAGATAGCTTCAAAATAATATCCACATTATTTCCTCTGGGTGACAAAGAGATTGCAGCGTACAGCTTTATTAATGCGGTATAAAAGTTGTTTTCAATGTTGGATGAATAATTATTTAAAGCTGCATTACCTGATTTTATGACTTTAAAAGTGAAAAAAAATTGAATGATACTCTCCTCTTTACTAATTCAAATCCTTCATGACCCTCTATCACAGTCTCACACAAACCAGAACGTATGTACAAGCCATAGCAGTATGGCTTAACATAGCAGAGATCTGGAGATTATCTTTAAAGTAAAAAAATATACAGTGAAAAAGCAGTGCATTTGAAAGTATATGAAAGTATGTGATTAGTTAAACAGTCCCTTCCCTCTAAAACAAAAACCTTTATAATACACTCCACAGGTCCACAAAGTCTCATTTCTTTCTCAGGTGACTTATGTCACTTATGTTATGTAACATATGTATTGCAGTAGTTTTTTACAGTGCATTTGTTAAGTCCACCAATGTTAACCTTAAGCTACCAACCAAAGTATTTCTTTTACAGGCATCCTACAGTTTGTTTTCTATCCACAACTCATCAGCTATTATAAAACCTGTCTGGTCTAAAGTGAGAGGCAGGGGGTGAACAGCGTGGACAATAACGTAGAGATGGAAAGTCGATGAATCATTCACTTTTGTTTAGTTTAGTTTTTTTTCTGTTGGAAAGATGTGGCCCACAGTCACTTTGCATATCACCTCATATCACGGTTGCCATGGCAGTCTAGTTGCTATGAGATCGATTTATCTGGAGATCTGGTTGTTGCAGATGTCACCAGGCACACCCTTGGTCAAATTACAGATTGTCAAGGTCCAGACTCATTTCTTATTCTGATTAACAAACATGGGACAATTACACTGTTGTCCCTTCTGCCTTGGCGTCATCTTCAAAAATAGTGAAGTTAAAGCTGCACTACCTGATTTTGTGTAGGTACAAAAAAAGTAGAAGTTTGGAAGATTAAATGATGCACTCCCCTTTCCCTATCCTCTCTTAGTCAACCCTCTGTCTTGGTCTCACACAAACCAGGAAGTATCAGAATAACGAGCAGCAGTCTGGACTTATTTTGTTTTTGTTTCCTTTGAATTAAAAAATAGAATTAGCTGTAAATCAGAGCTGTAGAGAGAGTTACGCCAACTCAGGATCAGCTTTAGCTTGAGCGTCAGCTCTGCAGAGCTATTGAAACACTGAGTTCTGACAACTCCATTGACAACAGTGGGTTCTTGATAATGAGTGATTGGTTAAAAAGTTCTTTCCCTCATTCAAAAACAAAATTCCTTAAAATACAACTCACAGGGGCAGAGCTGTTCAAACACACACTTCTGACAACTCCATTGACAAGTGGGTCAGCAACCTAATATGGAAAGAGGTCCAGGAAGTAGCTGCTCAAGCTAATTTTGCTATTCAAATGCACTGAGAATTGTCTATGGTTGAACACGCATCATTCAAATTCGCTCTATCAAAAGCTCTGCACAGAGGCTCTCAAAGTCTAATTTTTTTCACATCTGTAATGCTGTAGAAATTACTATTTTTGCTTAATTACAAAGACAAAGAAATCAGGTTCAGTGCAGCTTCAATGCACAGTGGAATATATAGACCTATTATTTCTGGAGACCATAGAGCCCTGCGGTCCACTCTCTCCAAACTTGACGCTAGATTAACAAACATGGGGCAATTATATTATCCCTTCTGCCTTATCATATCATGGTATTATCATCAAAATCAGGAGATCACTCAGGTCTTCCCTTCACTCTCTCCACTGTAGAGGCTAGTTTTATGCAGCTGCCAGTGTGACGTATGTATCACTACAGAGATGGGGATACCTCCTACATACTCTACTACAGTTGGTTGCTCCTCTGGCTGCGGTTCACCTCGGTATCACAGGTGAAAGCTGCAGTCAGTCAGTCTGAGGCATTTATTACTTAACACTTTGTGTAGGGGAAGGTTTATGAACAGGTTCAGTTTAAGCATGTCTCACAGCTAAAACTCCACCCAACTTTTGCTTCTATGGTAAGTTCAACTGGAAGCTAAAGAGCATGGGTAAATGTTATAGTAACTGCCCTTAATATGTATTTATAATCCCTGACAGAAATTAAACCAACATTTAACTAATTAGAGGTATTGAGGGATATATATGGAGTCATTGCAAAATAGTGCTGGTGTATAACATTGTGCTGTGGCAGAAAGAAAGAGTCACTGTTTATTTCCTTTTTTTTTGTCATTTTCCCTTTTTTTTTGAGGGGTGTCCAGTCTCACAAAAGGTTCTGTTTAGGCTTGCTCGTATTAAGAGTGTACTGGGGAAATGAACTGCCTTGGTGGAGGTCAGCACTCTCCAAATGCTTATGTTTTTATTAGGTCAAGGTTACATTCATTCCCTAATGTTGAGACTGTGAGTACTCAAATTTTATTTTCCTCATCGCGGGAAAAAAAAAAACAAGCTGTGTTTAGGACTGATGGATGTAGTCCTTATGCTAAAAGAATTCATGTGTGCAGCAGGTTAAGGAGAGGGATGTATGAGGTATGGATGCAGCAGGTTTGGGAGTATCCAGATGAGAACAAAAAGGAGACCAGCTAAGGTCATCACTGAGACATCTAATAACAAGCCAGGCTCATTATTTAACACTGATTATACAAAAGAAATCAGATGTGGCCTTTGGCCAACAAAGTGAATGCCCACAGCATGATATAAGTTGGACTGAGAATTCACACGTCTTTAATGCACAAGCTCCCGCAGCTCGAGGTGTATCAAAGATTCTGGCTGCACCATCACCTTTCTGAAAGGTTGTGTTCGTCATCTGCAGTACACCGGTCTGTCACTGAGGCGAGTGGTAAAGGCAAACAAGTGTGAAAGAACGCGCTGCTCTCTTGTTGCCTCCACTTCTCTGTCAGCTGTTTTCAACAATACGCAGCTCTTTGTGTCTCTCTGTGCCAAGGATCCAGACAGTCAGGTGAGGATGCTGCATCCAGAGTGGCCCACATATAGTCAGAGCATTACCTGGGTTGCTGCTACAGACTGGATACTTATGTGACTGCCTTAAGCAGACAATGGGGTTGTCCCCACCTGCCCCAGATTTCACCAGATAATAATGGGTTAGTGTATGTTCCAGACGGTCACACTGGAAGAGTGTCCTGGTGTGTCCAAGCTTTAGAATTATAGCACTTTTATCTCCAAACACACACACACAAACAAATGGAAGACTGTAATCCTTGTCATTAGCAGGTGCATATATTTATTTATTTATCTATCTATTTTTATACAATAAAGATGATAAGCATCCCACGTGGCTAAATAAACCATTATGTTGTAAGAAAAACATTTAAATCAATCAGCTTTTTTGTGCCAGACAAAAGACAAGTGATGTGTGGACAAGAAAAAATGAAACATTACAACAGCTGCTGAACCCAAATTAACATCTAGTTTGTAATAGACCCACAGATCCAGTACATACCGTCTCCGCCAAGAAATGTTTTTGTGGCCATTCTCCCACAGTCAAGAACTGATCTCATAATATGAAGACACGGAGATTGTGCTCACTAGAGTACATAGTTTGGCAAAAGCATTATGATTTGGATGAATTACGGTGTCAAAATGGAGTTGTGTATTTTGTGATGTACGTATAATGACATCACTGATATCAAATGTACAACATACATCTATAAGTCAATCAAATCAATAAGAACTAAACTATTCAAACATGTTTCATTTCATTAAGAAAACATTGTATTTTAGGATCATCCAAGTATTCTCCAATATGTTCTGATCTCACATGGTTGCATCAAATACTTGGACATTATCCCAGATGTCTTGTGCCTCGTACATGCAGTAATTATGAGGTCTTGTTGCAACATTCAAGTTTCTGGACTCTCAATGTACTTTAAGTTATAAGACATCATAGTTACATGTCACTGGCACTAGCATAAAATGACCCCAAATGTTATCTACGTAAAATAAACTCAGTAGTGTTATCATTCTGTTTTGTAAACTCAGGGTTTATCAATGCCCTTAAATCTGTAGCACAGCCAACTGCAAACACGGGCATCCCCATTTATCTTAATAATCGTAATTTGATCTGCAGCACAAATATTAAAGTCAAATAGGATCATGTTGGGCTGTTTGTAAGAAAAGTGACTAAATGTAAGTTTAGGATAAAGCCACATACGTCAAAATCACGCTGCATACTCAGACCCGATGCCAAATGTACAAGTCCAACATAGAGTACCTTCCATATCTCGTGTTATCTTAGTGAAAATATTGCTAAATGTTATTTCTCAATCACATTAAAAACATACATATTTGTTTGCTATATGTTCGCAAACATAGATAAGTCAAAAGCCACTCAACATGAACTATGATCCTAAACAGATGAAACACAAAAATTATACATGTTTTGCAAATGTCTCTTGCAATGTTTGTACAGTGCATTTGTTGAATTAACATAGGCTTTAAATAGTATCCTATATCAACAAATTATCATCTTTGAAAACCTCGGGCCACAAAATATTTTGTTTTCAACTAGTTCTATTAGTAACGACAAGTGGTCATTTTAATTTGATCTATTAAATAACAAAAGAAGAAAACAACATGAGCTTTAATGAGTGAGATTTATTGTATTTTACCTGCTTGTATATATTTTTCTTACCCAGTTTTATTAGTTATTTTTTCATTTGACTTTAGAGCAGTGTGTATTTTGGTTTGATGTGCAGCTCTTTGGAAACGTTTGTAAAATGTGCTATATAAATAAAATGTACTGGATTAAGATTATTGAAATGACTTTTCTCTGAAGTTCAGTCTGGGGTAGAGAGAGGTTACTATGGCGATTTACCTTAAAAATAAGTGAACCAACAGCGTAACACTATAAAACCCAGAGGTAAGCCTTGTGTTACCTTACTAACCTCTTAATGCTGCTTTTGAGGTGATGCCAAAAGCTGAGGACAAGACTGTGTCACCATCGTCCACAAGTTTTCCCTGAAATGGTCAAGAGAAGTCTTATAAGTGTGTGTTTTTTTTTTACCAATTGTGTGCAACTTAGGATACAGAAACAGCAGTCAAAAAGCCATTAATTTAAAGGTAATAATAATAATAATACAAACTTATATAGCACTTTCTAGGAAGCTCTTTGGACATTATTTAATTACAGCCTACTTTAAAAGCTTTCATAATTACACATGCACTTTCTACATAGAGGAATACACATCATGCCACAATTAACATCCTACCAATTTTGTGATTAAATTTTACCTAATTATGTGACTACCTACATTTTGAATATTCTCTAAATATTACGGGGCCCTTATTTGCTTTAGTTCCTGGGACATTATGTTGGTGTGTATGTGCTACTTAAAGGTCGTGGCACTCATATTGATTGAAACTCTTGGACTTTATTTGATATTTACTTTGTGTATTCATTTACAATGCATTAATGCACCAGGAAAACTTAAAGAGCAAACGTTTTCACATATTTTCTTGTAGCATCTGTAATAATACAACCAAGTCTGACACCTAACACCACATCATTATCATGTGTCACTCCACTGTGGATACTCAGTCACACTTAAGACTACTGTGAGAGACGCATTGCTACATTAAAATGCCACAATAGACAGGCCTTTTTCCATCACTAGTCTGTAATAATCCTAAAATAAGAAAAAAAAATGTTTAAAATAAAATGTTTAAAATTGAGTAGACGGCCTGTTATGTAAAGTAGGTCATAAAATCTGTAGAGGCCAGGGGAGGGACTAAGGTAATACTCCACTACTATCGGTCAAAGTTGTAAACCGCAAAGCCTGATTTGATGTTGCTGTAAAGGTAAATTATGACATATTATCTACTTATCAGAGAACAGGGTCAGATAAAGCATTATTTCAATTTGATTTTATTAAACTTTATTGCAACACCAATGTAAAATTGCTCTGCATTATCCTGCAATTTGTTCAATTAGACATTTTGTCAAATTAATATATTGTCAAAAAATTGACTAAATGGGATGAAAATGGCTAGGAGCAACAGATCATCCACAAATCAGAAGATTGCTGGCCCAATTCCCACTCCAAACTGTTTATAGTACTGTTGTATCATTTGGCAAGAGTCTTCATCCACTCACCTTTTTTCTGTTTGAATGTAGTCTGTCAGTCTGCCCCAGGGCACACCACTACAGGGCATCTGTATTTTTGTTATGCTAACCTCATCTTAAATAAAACTCACTGAAAGCAGGGACTGAAAAAGAGGCCAGGGGTCACGGCTGGATCCTTTTATGACAAATCATCGAAACACCTTGAATAAGTCATCTATTCACTTACCTACTCTTTATTAAAGTTTTACAGTTACTAAACACCATCATTGCTTTCACATCCACTAAATGGTGCCATTAACACCTTGCACTGGTTTACTTACTTATCCACTTGGATGCATTTAGGCACATATGGCCCAGGCTTACACTTACTTATACTTTTCTTATATGGATAAATCAATTGCCAGTTTGTGAATATTTAGATAGAGCAGAAAGTGTTTTGTTGGTTTTGCTGTAAATAGATTGTCTGTATAGTTTGTGTCCCATAAGCTAATGCAGTGTTAAAAAATATATATATATCTCAGAGTTTTTTTTGTGGTGTGGCCATATTATTAATGCACAAAAATGATGCTAGAACTGTTTACTTCATAAGTGCATAAAGAGGAAATGAAATACCCTGGGTGGAGGTCTGCACTCTCCAAGCGCTTTCTAGTTATTAAGTTTTTCTTTGTAGAAAAGTACTAGCCTATGCAAAACCATCAACCCATCCTAAAACAGTTTACTTCTATGTTCTTCCATGTGTCCTATTTTGTCATGTGTTGTGAGTAGGCTGCACATGTAACACCAGATGAACCCAAGGGGAAGACACCACTCTCTTAGATCTCATGTGAGGCAGGCTGCTGTGCTGTTGGCCAAGTCCAATGCTTTGATGCCAAGTTGTCTCTGAAGCCAAGTGTCATGCATCAAAAGACCTAACTAAAACTGGGCTGAACCCCAACCTCTTCCAGCTCTGTGCAGAAGAGAGGGTGCATTGACTCTACTGTGCTGAAGAGGGCTGATGAAATCAGGGGCGGATGAAACAAAAAACTTTTGAGCACTGTTTCCATGGCGATGGGTGCTGACATCTCCTGTCGTGACAAGATGTTTTTTGGTAACCAGGAGCAGAAGGAAGAGGAGTGAACAGCTCCAGTGTGCCTAGTTAGATTTTAAATCCTGACAGAGGGAAAAAAATACAAACACAAGAATATGAATACGCAAAAGCCAGCCTAAAAGTGGTAACTCTGCTGTGAGCTGAAATATGAACAGTAGTGAACTCATCTGATGCACGCTAAGATACTCCTAACTTTTTAAGCGCCCACTCCAACACTGACGTACCCAAACTTTCAGTGACGCACCAGACCCAAAGGAATATTTCCTCTTAGCTAATGAGGCTACAATGCATTGATTATGCAGCACTTTTTTTAGGTAGGAACACAATGTACATCCTCATTATTTTGTCTTACTGGGACAGAGACTCATGTCTTCCACAACATTGAGTTTGTTTACAGCAAACACAGAAAATGTATGTTAACGCTGCACACGACTTATTTGTTGTTTCCAAATGGCTGCAGTTCATGCGGGTTCAGTGCGCATCACAGCAGGGGTGCTAGAAAAAAGGAGGGTGGCCAAGAGCCCACTGCTGTCAAATGAATAGAAAAGACTTACGTGACCTGGGACAAGCCAGTTTTTAAAGGTACCCAGCAACATCGGAAGGAAAAGGGAACAATGTCCTTCAAGATGATGCCAATTTATCAGCAATGATTATGTTAAAGAAATGTTAGAGTGCTTAGACTCAATTTATCTCTGTTAATTATTAAAGAACAGCTCATATTAAAAAAAATACATCAGTGTTCTATGTAATAGGTGATATATTTCTTTTCTGCAGGGTTTATAATAGTCTATAAACTCATGGATATAAAGGCAATTAACACGTACAATGCTTAATGTAGAAGCTAATACTACTGCTTTTGTCCACCAGATGGAAGTAGAGGACTATTATTTAAATTTGGCAACAAACAGTCACACAAGTTGTCCCATGAACTTGATAATTGTTTATTTAGAGACTTATTGGAATTAATGGGCAAAAAAAAGACTCTTTGAGAAGCTGTTTGGATGAAAATATAAAACTCGGATGTTCTCTTTATTTGCTGTATAGATAGATGTACACCACTGGAGTTTTGGATAAAAGCGCACACACAAAAAGGTCATGTATATACAATCTCAACACATCTTGGAGCAAGAAACAAAAAAACAGAAAAGATGTTGATTTACAAACAAAAAACGAGTCTATCTGTAGACGCTTTTCTACATGGAAACTGTCTCGTGTTAAGTTAGTGCCACATACCAACTGTCTGCAGATGCTTTTACCTCCTTATTTTGTACACAAGATCTTTTGTACAAAATATGAACTCTACCATTAATAATAGTTTATAATAACATAAAATAAAAGTATATTATACTGTATGTACAATGTTAGATGAAGCCATTTAGTATCGGACATACTAAAGGACACTTTAGCAATAGTCATTCTTTACAAAGAAAGAGGAACAAGCTTATGTAAAATGGAGACCTCCAAAGAAGCCAATATTAAAGCCATTTCAAGGACAACATTCGCCCAAAAGGTCAGCACTGCATGACAACATGAAGTTTCCTTTCATTAAAATTCACTGTCATTCCCAGTTTAGAGCGGCTGAGCTTTCCGAACATCGGCCAATGTTGTTCTTCTACACAAACATGGAGAACAAAATGTCTGCTGTCGAATATTTACAATTTGCACATTCATTTGAAACTGAGAAAGAAGAAACCACAACGCAACCAGAGCTTTACCAGACACAAATCGAGTCTGAACTGAAGTGTTACTGGTATAAGAGCCATGTAAAGGTATAGACGCACAGAGGTGGGACAACACAATGTAACATGAGGCGAATTCCTGATCCCTGTAACAGACAAACCAGCATCACGGATTTTAACTCACCACCAATTTGTTTTTTTCTATGTTCTTTCAAGTTTAATCAGGAAGTGCTTTGTTCGCTCAAGAGGCTGAGGCTCCCAGTTGTCTTCTGGTCTACAAAAACACAAATTTGTAGCATTTATATTTTCAACAACAACAAGGCAGGTGAGGTCCGAGCTGCTAAAGGACGCATCTTGTTTGCCAAAAATCTATCTACAAGTTCAATTCTAGCTGCTGCTCTTTGTCCCTAGACGGTAAAAGGCACTGTGAAAAGAAAGGCTTTGACTTCTTGAACACAAACATACCTCTTCTATGTCCGCTAATCTAATCTTAAGCAAGCATTTAAGAAGGAAATCAAAAGGGACTAGCTCGAGGGGGGTAGAAAAGTGAACGTTTTCGTAACCTGACCTTAACACAACAGTGACTACATTACTTTGATCTCTCATAAGCCTCTGGTGAATGTCTGACTTGTAATGAATGTTAATAAGTCATTTACACATGCACTCCTATAATAGCATGATGCAAACACAGGGACACCAAAATAGTCCAGGCAAATGGTCTCATGTAACAAGTGCAACAACCCAAGCTAATGCTGGATCCAATAAAAAAGGGCATTTTCCGAATAAATGAAATCAAATCTATGGGAGTAATCATTTTGTAATAAGCTGTTTGATTTTTAGATTAGCATAATTTAATCTAATTTATTATAATTTTGGCATTAGTATTGTTAGTAACATTCAATTTCACCCACAATTTCAACTAAATGGGAACCAGGAAAATAAAATCATACATTTTAGAATACAGACAATAATAAAAAGTCTCCATAGTTTACTAAATTAATGGGACAAGCTGCACTAGAACTAAAACCTAAAAGTGCCCAGTGAAGGGAGCTAAAGTACATTGGAAACAAGCTAGAGCACTATTGGTCAATATAGATCTGTTCAGTGAACCTCCATATAATACTATTAGCTCAGACACGCTTCACTTGTGGCCCCCGATGAACCCTCCCAGTTTAAACACAATGAAATCGATACATTTTCACAGCTAATGGAAAATGAAGTGACAGGATGTGTGAGTAGCTTCTCTGATATACTATGTAGGAAAATAGAAACAGCTAGTTGCCAGGTTATGATAAAAATAGCTAATAGTAAATACAAATGACATTTTAACCCTCTATTTGTTTTTTTAAATTAATTTACTTGGGGGCTCATAGAGTTTGTATAAGCACCTGACATCTATATAAGAAAGAAAGGAGAAGACACACACATACAACAGAACACCTGAGAGAAACAGCCAGAAGAGGGCAGCACAACACCACCCCGAAAGAAAAACAGGACAGAGAGAGAAAGAGCAAAGAAGACTATGACACTGGAGGGTCTTTGAGGTTTAGGCCCTTAGCTTAATGTCTGCGGGCAACAGCAGAGAGTCTGTCAGTTCATTGTGTGTCTTGTGCTCGGATGGTAACAATGCACTACACAAGTACTGGCAACTTTAGACATGAGGGCTGGATAAATGTTCTGGTCTAATTTTCCAAGATGCAAAAAAAAATGTAATTAAGATCTCAAATTCAAAGTGTGTGCTGTACAGTATTTGTAGATGCTAAAAGTGCTATTTTATAATCTTTTACCCCCTAAGAGCACAAACCAAGGAAATCCAAAATTAATTTCTATTTAACTTTAAAAATCCCACTGTACTTCATAACAAAGAATAAAATTAAAATAGGAGCAGATCATCCAGAGGTCTAAAGTCTAAACAGAACGACCTTGTATTAAATGCCATTTGTCCAGTAGTTTCCAGTAAACAGACACCACTATAATTAAAACTTTCAACAAAATAACCATTGTTTACATTTTTACAATAGTACAGCACACAAATGCCTCCACAGAATTAAATCTCAAAATATTGCGGCTTACAGCTCAACTCTCAATTCAAATCATGTGCTTCAATCTTCACTTTCACTGTAGAGGTAGTCTCATGTCTAGGCAAAATGAGATCACAATAATAGTGACCAATCCACATAAACACTTTGTAAAACTTCTTTGTAATTGACAAATGAGTGAAAGCTAATGTTTCCAGCCTGTTGCCCTTTTGCCAGTACTTGCATGGGGCTGTGTACTTTATGCTGTAGTAGGTCATCAGTGGAGGAGGATGCTGCTGGTTTGTGGTAAACTGTTGTGGTGTCTCAGTGTCCGTCATGTGTTAGCATCTCCTCAGCTCTCCGATGTAACTCCAGAGCTGTGACCGTAGAGATGTCCTTCGGAAGTTCAGATTTCCTGCGCATAAACGGGCGCTCCCTCCGCTGGACGATCTGTAGAGACATGAGCAAGTGTATGGCATTTAGGATACAATGACATTTATGAGACAATAATAAGGCTGGGTAGTGGGTACCATTTAAATATTTTTGATACCAGCATTTAAACAGTACTTGTTTCTTTAGTACTTTTGTTTTAATGAATCTTTCGTACTTATAATACATCATAATCATTAATAATAATAATTAATAAGAACAATTTAATGACAATAATCAATGTTACTTAATCGTTTATGTATTTAGTATTTAGTTTGTGGGGACCTACCACTTAGAATTTTTCCTTCTTTTTTTTGATACCGGTTGTGACTTTATTTTAGATACCACGAAGGTAGTGGCTCCCAAAGTGGGGCCCAGGGCCCCCTGGGGGTCTGTGAAGGTACTGCAGTGGGGCCCTCCAGATATGATCTATATAAATTAAAGTTTTGAGATATGAAACCAGGACTAAACCAGGCCTGAATTATATCTAAACCAGAACTAAAACCAGGGCTGAAATATCACTAAACCATGAGTTACTTGCATATAAACCAGGTCTAAACTTTGTACGTACTCAGCACTAAACCAGGTCTAAAACAGAACTAAGAGACTGAGTTCTGACATTTGGATCACAGTTATTTACTGGTTTGATCATATGTGGAACAATTTTCAATTAACAGTTTTTCGTAACATTTTAAGTAATTCATACAAAAAACATGGCATAGTCTTTTAAATAACATTTTATTGTTGTGGGTCCTTGTTGGATTTTATGGTATGAAGGGAGGCCTTGACAGACTCGACTTTGGGAATGGCTGCACTAAGGTATTGTTATTCAGTACCCAGCCCTGAATAACGGAAAACACAAAAAAATAAATAATAACACAGCCACCACAACACATGATAAAATGCACGTCCTCTCTCACCTGTGTGGCTTCCTCTTCTACTGTTTTCTTTAGCATATTGACATCGTCTATGAGCGGACCATCTGTCTCCATGTCCATTGGACTGCCTGACCCAGAATCTACATACATTAGGAACTGCACAGGGAAAATAAACATAACACAAGATCAAGTTCAGTTACATTGATACAAAATAAATAATAGGATGTGTACAAATTCAACAATCTTACCAGTTGGTTTGACTTTGCTAAATTTTCTATCTTAATCCATGCTTCTTCTCTCTCTTTCCATTTGGCTTTTTCTCTGAGAAAATACACAAAAAAGTTAACAAGAAATCTATTCATAATTATAACGACAGAATGAAAGTGTTGTGCCTTACTTGCTTTTCTCTGCCTTAAACTGTTGCGTACAGTCATCAAACAACTTCTGGTTCATCTCCATAAAGAGTTTAAGAGCATTATAGATCAGCCCATGAATCGTCCTACACACAAACAACAGTAACAAGTGTCATTTGTAATAAGCCGTCATGAAGAATCAACACATCATCAAATCAAATCAACAT
>JAVQKG010015030.1:0-14226 GCA_036025885.1 Hypseleotris bucephala
AATCAAATATCCATAAATAGCATAGTGTGGCATTATGTCTGAACTGAACTTTAGCCTACTTAGTGTGCATCAGTGAGTTTATTTATCAAAGTATTACTTTAGATCAAATGTTTTACTAACAATACAATTCTAAAATGTTACTTAAATTTTGTGTTTATCTTTTGCAAAAAATGGTTTTAGAGAGTAAGACTAGATGAACAACACTAAAGTTCATTTCCTAGTGTTGCTGTGACTACAGAGGAGGAAGAGTTTGGATTCCATAATGCATAAGGAGAAGAGACTGTCTTACAACAGTCAGCAGAGGGAAGAGGTGATATTCTTTGAAAAATTCCAGGATCCAGACGGTGATCCGTATCAGTCCCAAAGTTTATTCACTTCTTCCTTGTGCAAGTACCTTTCCTGAAAGTTTAATCCAAATACGTTCAGTAGTTTTTGCGGGAAGTTGCAAACAGACAAACACACATTCCAACAGGCCCGATCACATTATCTCCTGGGCGGAGGTAATGAAAGGAAAGACTAACAACCAACCAACAATATAGTTTAGAGAGTAGCAATGAGGAAAAGATAGAAATCAGAGCTACTGGAGGACTTCTTGTACTACCATTTTGTAAACCAATCTTGATTGTAATGTGCTCATACTACTGTGTAATCTCTACACGTTAATATTCCTATGGTAACTATCTTACACCTAATGGCCACACAGCAAGAGACATTTTCAACCGCATTACTTCTTATTGAGTTAAGGATCCCCATTGTTCCAAATAAGACAAATTTAATTGATCCAGTCTATAAAAATACCCGTGCCGCTGTGAAAGACCAGTTTCTTGGCTTTATTTATTTATCTAACCACCTCGTACAGCGTGGAGCCCTGCATGAGGTACATGGAAATTAGGTTTATTCCACAACTTGCAAAAAAAGGAAGGACGCCGAGGAGAATTTTAAAGGGTTCAAAATTAGATCAATGGACGCAACAATCAATCAAAAACTCAGGTGTTCCTCAGGTGTTTGAAAATGAACCTTTAAAACAGCAGGTACACGGTCCGCGCTTAGGTCAACTATACAGCAAGCATCCAAGCTGTGCAAGAAAGTGAAGGAAAACACAACAGCCACAAATATTGCAACACAGAAGAACATTTCTATAAAAATGACTGAAAAATAACATATCAAGTGAGACATTTTACTATTCCAAGGAAACAAAAGGCTGAACATAAAGCTGTGGAAAAAGGCGCATTTTGATTATGGTAATTACCGGTACAACATTTCAGTAAAAATCACAGCACTGCGTTGTCAATGTATGCAACAAAAAACAGAAAATTTTAGATTAATCCAAATTAAATAAAAAAACAAGAAGATATTTCCAGTAGGGGTGGGTGATCTGGTGATTAATTTACTGCCAGACCAACTGCACCTGTCAGTGTTGTTTAAAAGTAAAATTAAAATCTCCCAAAACTTTATAAGCTCTAAAACTATGCTTGTGACCTGACTTTCACCCAAAAAAATAAAAGTTCAGTGCGATCCTTAAGTGATTAACTAAAATAAATACTTGATCTGGTGTTGAGCTGAGGACTGAACATTGAAACACTGGACTTACACATTCCTGTTGAGAAGAAAACTTTGATAATAAGTGAAAATCCTACCAACAGAGCTTCACCCCATGCAGGATTTAACTGTGTGCGTGCGTGCGTGCATGCGTGCGTGCGTGTGTATGTGTTTCTGTGCAGTATTCAGAGAAGTTAAGATTAAGGTGCATGTGAATGAGAATGCTGAAAAGACCATAACCCCGTCTCTTGAGAAAACTGTGATGATCGGTTAGAGTTCTGTAATTTGTAATTTGCCCTGGAGGATCTCACAGAAACTCTATGAAAAAAAGCATAAATTAACTTTTTTGTCAATTACATATTATATTATGATATTGAGTTTAATTCCCTCTTCATTACCTTAACTGGACTTTAAAGAAATATTTCCATCATGATTACCATTTTAATCAAAGATGGTCAGTGTGGTCATGCTGAGGTCAATCCCTTATTAATGCTGGGAACAGCACAATATGATTAAAATAACTCACAATCTCCAATATGTTAGTAATCAGGCTGTTAATAAAATAAGAATCTATTCTACATACATAAATGACTAACCAGCCTTGTTACTTCTCTTCAGTTTACGTGGAAGAGGGTCAAAGTTACTCCGGCCTCAGTAAGTATTATTTTTTTGTTTCGTTTTAACATTGGAACAAATAACAATTGTGTGACATCAATCACAATGTTAGTCTTTACAACTGTAAGCTTTAGCAGATGTATGCCTTTTCTCTTTTATCTGTCTCTTTTGCTACTTTAGTGGAGTTAGCAATTTGATAAACCTATTATGTAAAATTGTAAGTTTTACAGTGCTGCTATAAGTTTTATAATATATATATATTTGTCTTCTGAAGTGGAGTAGAGGTGGAGTACAATTTCCTTGAAATAACCATTCAAATGCATGCACAAGATGAATGCTAATGAACTTTAAAAAGAACTGCTAGAAGAAATGGGGAATAGGGCAATTAAAGAATGCCTGGAGCAACTTTACAGAGGACAAAGCATGGAGTCTTTCTAATTAAATTCAGTGGCAGACACCTGGCCTTTCACCTCCTCCTCCATTTGCCTGTTCTCCCAGGAGGCGTCCCAATGAGGGCCATCACACAGGCTTCATACTCCACTTCAACACGAGAAAAGCCCACCTTATCCATAGACAAACGCTCCCAGAAGATCTAATCAGGCTCCAACACTGGGGTCATGGAGGAGATGGATATCAAAGTTACTATTTACGCCATATTCCTGGCTCCCACAGGATTATCTCTACACAAAATTTCTTAACCAGACAGATTGTGCTAATAGCACATCTTGTACTTTAACACCCAGTACTTGCATTTCAAAAAATGTTGTTTTTGATTTTAGTAATAGGTTCATGTCTTTGACTGAATAAACTGGTGGGCTCTGCTTACATGAGGATGACACCAGGGGTCACGTAGGGACCATCAAATCCCACACCAGACTGGCAAAAGGAAAGGCAGGATAAGGCACAGTACTTGGCGATTAAAGGGAGCACAGAGAAGAGGATAAGTGAGGTCTCACCACCTTGGTCCCAGTGGGATCTCTTAGAAGTACAAGAGAGTGAGAAGCAACAACTGTCAAAGGAAGCTCTCTGGTAATGGTACGGAAGTTAATCAAATGAAGGCAGGTAATGGAAATTGGTTTTAAACCACTGGCCACATTCCTCTTGAGATAGAGATGGTTGGGGTTAATGAACCCTGACAGCCTATTCCACAGTTGCTCACTTACAACACATTCACCTCCAGCACATCTCCTCCCACCTCCAGGACAAGCCATGGTACGAAGGAGAACTTTACACCCATTAACTACTACCTGTTAGCTAGTTATTTAACACCCAGAACAGCTCTGAGGTCTGCTGTGAAACCAGCCCTATAGAATATCCACTTAAACCTCTATACCACATAGGAAAGAACCAAATTTTTTTAACCAACCCCAATAACCTTAATGGAACTCATAATAATGCAACCAATAACAAATGCATATAGAAAATGTATTTTAAAAAAGAAAAATCCAATCAACAAACTAACTAAATGAAGAAGAATGAAACTAAATTACTAGAACCATGATTTCCGCACATAGTTCATTAATGATTAGTTAAGACCTTAGGCAATCTATTTACAGTGAAACTATTTTTAGACAATTAAATATTAGCGTACCTAATTTCTAAAATGAGTTTCCTAAGGGTTAATTGCATCGGTGCTAATATGTGATAGAATAAGGGCAACAGTGTCACTAAAAGTCTGTATGTAGTACATTCTTGAGTTTGACATAAGAAGTCTAAAGAAAGACTTAAAATAATGTGTGATTAGAAAGAATGGAAAAAATCTCACCCTTCTGTTAACCCAAGTGAAAATATTGTCAAGTGTGTATTAGTGATAACTTTGTTCTGAACATCTGTGCTGGGTGTGTATAAAGTGTACCTTAGGTCTGTTTTAATGTGTGTGTGTTACATTAACATATATGAAATAATGAGGTCACAATGGAACTAATAAGAAGAAACATATACAGTAGGATCTATCCTCATCACCAAAGTGGAGGAGAAACAGGCGAGTTTAGCCTGTGGCCTTACACAAAGTTAAAAGCAGAGGACCTGTTCTGTGACCGGCCCTGACTCCAGCAGACCCCTTCAGAGAAAGGTGCTCTGTCTAATCTGGCTTAATTTTATGCTTCTTTAACCATGACCAATGTATTTAAATGGCTGTTTCTTTGACAGATGCTCAGTTCAAATTACACCTAACTGGAAATTTGTGAGTGATATTAAATATCCTTCAGGCCAGACTGGCTAAAGAGGACACAGAAACATCAAAAGGCCAAACACTTCAAAAACTAAAACTAATGATCCTGGCTTACCCCAGGTGAAAGCGGGATTCAACCCGGTTTATCATCCCCTGGCCAGAGCACATCACTTCTTTAAATGGATATTTGACCATTTCAGCAATGCTACTGCTACTGCATATAAAACTGGTTTGAGGTAAGCTAAATAATGCAAAACTCCCTCTCAAATACTCCACGGGGCATAAGTTGGCTGAATACATATGTACCATATTATCTGACACATCTAGCCGCACCTCAGCATGAACATGAAGACCATACAACAGAATGTGCATGTGTTGTGCCTGTACTCACAGTTAAAGAAACCTCTTCTCCCACCACTCCTGGTACTCCAACCTAAAGTACAAAGAAATAGACACAGTCAAAATTCATGAGAAATTAATATCAGGCACTGATCACTGACTTAAATACGTAACTAAGATGGAAGTTAAACAGCATTCCCAGTTCAAATTGCGCTAACACATAAGCCACATTGCCCTTTAGGTTCCTTGAACTTTTCATACACAATAAGCCATAGAGACTGAACAGACATAGGTCTATGGCTGTAAGGACTGTAAAGGATTACTTATGTTAGCATTAGTGATACTGACAATGGAATAATCACAAAGAATTAAATGTGCATTAAATATGTCAAAATGTTTTTCAAATAATTGTTTTACAAGGAAAATAACAGGTAACAACTAGAATTTTGTAAAGCTATGTCTGCTGTAACATATCATATTATATGAATTTAACTGATCACAAATTTGGCGGATTTAGAAAAAACAACATTCTGTTAATATGTAGTTAACGGATGGCAAACAGAGACTGAACAGAGCACATTCATCTAAAACAGCTATCATTTTCAATATTGCCTTTACAGTAGCTCTGCCAAATGACAATCCATTTTTTTTGTTAAGCTGAAATTCTAAAACTCTTATTAAAAATCTTATTTATAAAAATATATTTAAAAAATAGAATGTAGAATGTTTCATTATTACAGATTTTTCCACTATTGCCATGGCTTTCATTCGTCCTCTTCAAGAAAAAGATTTGTTTTAAAGTGTGTCTTTTCATACAAAACATTTCATATATATATTACACAATACTGTACTTTCATCTTTAAAATTATTGCAGTTTTAAATCTAGATCCACACCAACTAAAATGATTTTTGCCCAAAGCAAACCTTTTCTATGGAGTATTAACCTGGAACAGCTGGCCAGCTCTGAGGTCCACATCACAAGAGTAAGCCACAGTCGGGCAGCATGTATTTAATTTCACTCAGTGCTGGCTTCATGCTTCTGTGCCTTTGATTCCCACTGCACATACTTCACAGATTCAGAAGCCTTCTTCCTCTACATTTGTAAATGTTGTTGATGGTGGAAGTCATCCATGTTTACTTTGAGTCTCTGGTCAGTTCTGAGCCAGCTCTGATTACCAGCAGCTGTTCACTGCTGCAACGGGCTGTTTTCATTCACACACGCTGACTATTTTAATGAGCTCAATATATGTTTTTATTTAACATGTTACTAAATTATAATTACAATATAGATAGACAATATATGTACCCTACAAAGCTCCGCATTTGAGGTTTGACA
This sequence comes from Hypseleotris bucephala, assembly GCA_036025885.1. Classification (NCBI taxonomy): domain Eukaryota; kingdom Metazoa; phylum Chordata; class Actinopteri; order Gobiiformes; family Eleotridae; genus Hypseleotris; species Hypseleotris bucephala. The sequence continues at coordinate 6,000 of JAVQKG010015030.1, forward strand.
CGCATCCTATTCTTCCATTTGCTTTATTGCTTTCACTGAACCCACACTAGGTACTAGGTAATTTTCTTCTGACTAAACTATCACTACTTTTGCCCCCCTCAAAAACCTGTGACAGTGATGTGCTGATATGTCTTGTAAGGGCCAAATGGGGACAACCAGGCGAGATATACAAAAACATCAGGTTTAAACTGACTGTATGTTTAACTTGGCAGCAGTGGTGCAGTGGGTAAAAGTTCAACCAGAGACCAATCCCACCTGAGCACATACTGTGTGCCTGGGAAAGACACTTCCAACTCACTGTACAGTATGAATGTGTTAGTGTGACCGTGTGAATGTGACCATGGTTCTCGGATCCACCATTGAGTATGACTGTGAAAAAAGTGCTATATATACAACTAATGCATTATTATTATTATTATATAAATATTTGAATAAAAGTATTATTCATTCCTAGACCTTTGTTGTGCTCCCCTGTTAACTTGCCATCAATATCCAACACATTGTTTCAATCTACATTTACAAATGAGCAAAATTAAAGTGACGACGTTGGTATTCCTCCTTAGCCTGATGCTGGCAGCTTTTTTAATTTTATTTAATTATCCCACAAAGCTCCTTTTCCACCAGGCCATTGCTAGCTGTGTTTTACTCCCACTGTGTGAGCTTTGTAATTTAATAAAACTTCATTTATGAGAGAAGTTGATTAAAAAATTAGGCTTCAGTGATCACCATGGCCCCAGCCTTCCTTATTTCATGAAAAGATCAAATATTTCATTTTAAGAACACGTTAGGCAGAAATTATCACCGCAGGACAAGTACATGCTTTCTGAGCAATCACATGAAAATGACAGTCGAGCCCCCCGTGCAGCGTGCCCCACTAAAGTCTAGAGACTGACAGAACTTGAAACAATGTCACTCCATTAGGCCAGTCACTCCAGCCTCCCATTGTCCTGCCTGTCATCCACATAATAATACTTCATTTATAATTCATATTTTAGACTTCTTCCGGCCGCAGGTGACTGCCAAAACTTGCCTTGTACAGTTGTAAGAGTTTTTTTTAGATTTCTTCAATTTTTGACTGAATGATGACACTGTGCTGCAATACAACAGTGAAAAGTACAGCCTACTTCTCTCTGCCTGGTTTTACTGCAGAAACACTGACCCACGGTATATTTACTCACACTTTGAAATAGAATCTTCCAAAACCGTATCCTATCTGTGTAGCAGGATACACTATACACACACAAACTAATAAAGAAATTCCAAACTTGTCAATTCCTATTGAGAAGAAAAAAGAAGCCTTAGATAGCTCGGCTTGAGTCAAATACCTGCTCAGTGCTGCAGAAACATAATCCACAAATTAAAGCTTGAAAATTATACCCTGGATGTAGTGGCAGGTTTGAACCATAAGTTATTGATTTGGAAATGAAAACCTGTAGTCTTCAAGGTTAAACCCGGTTGGGCCTCATTACGGCTATGTCCTTGAGAGGCCCACACTGGGGCGGCAGCAGCAGTGGAGAGGACTGCTTTAATGAAGGTGAATTTAATGGGATTTAATGTAGCTGGGGGCAATGGAGCAGCAGAGATATGGTTTTAACAAAGAGCCAGAGACCAAGAGTACAGCCAAGAGAGCAGCACAGTTTCCTTTTTTATTTATTTCACATTTGGACGGTAAAAGCACAACACGTTTTCATCTGACTCAGCCCCGACAGTCAGTGGTTACACTTGTGTAATCAGGAAAACGCAGGCCTCCAGCATTACAAAATTCACACTGCAATAATTGTGTAATTTTCACACTGAATACAAACTCAAAACAGTTACATATACATTTTGATGTAGATTTGTTTTCGGGACTAGACGTTTAACTTTTACTTGTAAATCTTTAAGGGCACACTTAGTGGTTTGATTCCCAGGTTCAACAAATCTTTTCTGTGTTGACATCTCATCAAAGACATCCAATTGGCCACTTGGTTAATCTAAATTGCCCCTAGTGAATGAATGTGATAGAGAAAAGTTGTCTATGTATGTCTAAAGGCTAGCCCTGCAACAACTGGCCATTGGGTGTACCCACCTATGGTCCGCAGGCTCCAGTCACCTGCAACCCCCTAATGGGACTAAGCAAAACAGGGTGAATGAAAATGAAAATTAAATGAAAACTGTATAAAGCCAAAATAAACTTTTTTTTTTTAATTTTGAAAATATTGCGATTAGTCAGCCAGTAATCCAGAGACAAACGCACCCATAAAACATCCAGCAGCTGTCAGTGTTAACATGTGTGATCATTCCTACAGGGTCCAAAAATCTATTCTCTTTCCTCTTACAGACTTGTGTTTTCATTGACTAAGCCATTGCATCATATCGTACCTCTCCTATTCAGCACTGCACAGGTGCCCCCAGCGGCATGATATAAAGCTTTAGGACATGCATTGTTCCAACATCTGTTTGTTTACAACTTCTTTCTATTATTAGTGGGGACCGCTCATAAATTGTAAATCCCATTTGCCTCGTGCACTGTGCCTTTAGCTGCAGTGAGGTCAAGATCGTATGCTTGTGATACCTCAGCTTTTGTACGCCATTTGAACAATATCTGGAAGTAAAGCATTAAATGGCCCACTGCTTACTTTTATACCTGCTGGTGAAATCTGTGCACATCCATTTCTCCTCTTTTTTTTCTTCTTCTTTGGTTGAAACTCTTCTGGGAGGCTGACAGGACGCTAATTCACAAACAGAAAAGAGGACAGAGCAATGACATAATTATATGTGAGTAACATGATATAATTCACACTGTGCTAGATGTTATCAGGCGTCTTAAAATCATCCCGGCACAACAGCCAAATTAATCATTGTTTTCCATAGCTCTATATAAATTGCTCCTCTATCTCTTCATGCAAAACCTTATAAGCGTGTTATCATATCTTGTACTGAAGTTCAGAAAGATTTACCCTCGCTTTTGATGTTAAAATTCACAATACAAGTACAAACATTTAGGTGATAAGTCACAGTCAGATTGCTTCATATTGAACCTAACAGGGCATCATTCAAAAGTCACATCTGAAACTAGCAGAGGGTCACAAAATAGATTATATTTCAGCTGAGGCCACATGAAAATGGGGAAAGGGCAAAGTCAATTCAAAAATGTACTTTCATCTGTCAAGGGATGACTAGGTATTCTGTATTCACTTTACTGCTATTAGGAAAGGATGTTTTCAGTGGGAGCACAGTAAGCCAAGAAAGTTTGCCCATGCTATCCGGATATTCAACATAGTTTATTGTTTCCCTGATCGAGTACGTACTACAAAAGCCTTCTCACACCGGTCTAATGATAAACCTTACAACTTAAAATCAATACAAGGTCCAGCTGGGGTAGGCGATATGGTGATAAAATGACAAAAATCGTAATAAAAAAGTGTGATATATAGTTATGAAGATCAAGCTAACGTGGGAAGATTGTCAAACTGTGATACACCGCTTTCATTTATGCTCTACTGCGCTGTCATTTTTGTATGTCAGTGTACATATTTTGGTGGTAAAAGTATGGCTAATTCTTCAAAAAAAATGTAGAAAGAAACTGCTCAATGCCATTTGGTTTTAACAAACCCCACTGTGATAGCTGTAAAACACAAAGCATTATTTGAACATCTGAATGTTCCATTTGGTCCTGTGTGTAATACTTCAAACATGATTAATGGGAAACATTAAGACCAGGTTTGTGTCAAGTGCTTTTAATTAAATGCTGCTTTACAGTAAAACCTTGAAAAGAAAATTCAAGATTTCCTTGTGGGTTCTATTCTATGAAAAAGAATAGAAGAAGGCTTTTTTAAATATAGGCTATATTGGTTTACACACATTATTTCTATTTCTGTACTCAGATCCTATTTTTTACCAGTGGCTTGAGTTACAATGTAGCTTTAATCTTCTTTTTTTATATCCTGACCAATTTTAGGAATATTGGGTTTCCTGTTTACATTACAAAAGGTAAAAAGATGTACTTCAAACAGATGGGAGCCATATGAAGGGTTCCCGGGACAGCCACGCAAAGCCATGTTTTATTAATTCTGACAAGAAAAAAAGTTTCTCCACTTCAGCTACTTTTGAACTTCAGTTAGCAGTAATGCCTTCAACCCACTTAACTTCCTTAATCAGCAGCACTTAGAAGTCATTCAAGATCTCAAGGCCTGGAGACTTTATGACCTTAGAGTTTTAGCATATGGATACTATCACATTTATGCAAAAAGTGCAAGTGTGTTTTCAATGCTTTAGATGCTAACTTAACATAGTATTAAACTTTGGCAACAGTCTGATTTGGTAGTTAGACTATCAACAGACGGAAATAATGATAAACATTGCTTGTCAATAATCACTGAAATGAGTGCTCTTCTAACAGGACAAAGGAGATTTTTATTTCTAGATAGCCTAGACTTTTGTACGTTTGAGCTAATTGAACTGCATGTGTTGGACGGAAGTGACGCGAAATTATAGTGACTGTTGCCATTTTTTTTAAATATATAATATTTGGATAAAGGATATTTTAGGCCTACGGTGGCACGGAGCTCCGAATAGCAGGCCTCACCTGTGTGAATCTGTGTCCATCTAGAGGAGACATCGGGACAGGCCGGCTGCGGGGGCAAGTGGAGGTTCGGTGTGACCCGCTGGGGTCCGTGACAGGCCCTCACCTGGTGAGTGCAGCTATATGATGAATGGCCACCTTTCTACTCTTTATCGCTACACTAAATCATGCGCTTACCATGCTTTTATGGCCATTTTTGCTTCTTTGTCTTAAGTTTTCTGTTTTAGTTAAACTCAGTTTTTTACTGCACACATTTCGCTATAAAGACAAGGATTGAAAATTAGCCACTTCTGCATTGGGCTATTTCACGTGGGCTAATGATTTTAGGCTAATCTGTTGACACGATCCTGTCAAGTCGCAGGAGAAGTGCAGGCACTGCAAGAGTCATTGCTTACAAGTTTCCATATAACGCGTTGTTTGTTTGTTTGTTTGTTTCAATATTTCGGCTACGTTAACCAATATTGAGTGACCAGACCACTTGTAAAACAAACAATATTCAAACCTGCAAATCATCACATATCCTCATTATCTGACCTAACTATGTTAGCTAGCTGGAAGTATTAGGTTAGCCTCTTTGTAATAGGCTAGTTCTTGTCTTGTTTAATTTTCTGACCTGTTTCCGAAGACAGTGTTTGAATTGATGTACTCTGTCACCCCCTAGTGGTTATTAAAATAGGCACTACAACTATATTGGTCACAAATTTTCACCTAGAGTGAAAACTTCAGAAATCATATTGCATATTTAGCATCTGGAGCTCTTGTCTTGTACATTAACAGTAATAATAAGATAGGATAAAGATGTGTGAGTTATATTATATTTGTGTTATGACTTACAGAAAATGGTAAATCTGCAATCCCAGTCCCTCAGTTCAGAGCCCCATGCGGCAGACCTGAGGTTTTATGACCTATCAGTCACCTAAATAAAGCTTCAGTGTGAGCCAGTGGCAGGGGAGGTCTGACCTGGGGCCTAGCGTGACATTCAAGGAAGGAGTGCTACTCACCCAGGAAATCCCATTATACCAAAGTATGATGGATATCACAACTGCTAAAGCTCATATGTGGCCTGACATATAATTTGTTATAATTTGTGAGAAATGGTATGACCATGTTCACCTTTATTCCTGTCATTCACTTTTTCAAAAGTGTTTTTGCCCACAATATATTGAATACTTGAAATGCGTGTTTTTCACTTATTTGTTATTGTGTATTTAAAGTATAATGGCCAGCTTGTTTTTAAAAAGTAGAAATGAATATAAATGAATAATAGAAGCTTGAATTAATTGGCACTCTGCTCTAAATCGATGGTCTTTAACTGATAGCACTCCTGGGCAATCTAAAGCTGAACAAAAGTCTACCTGCACCCTATAATATTTAGTCATTTTAGTGGTCACACTTATAGGCAAATGTCAGCTGTACCTCACGCTGTGACACATGACACTGAAGAGCTGTCTGTGCTTTTATCACAAATGTCCTTTTGTCTCTTTGTTCTGTGTCACTCTTCTGGTACATTGATTCTGATATGAACTTTAATAGATTCACCCCCCTTGGAAATGGTGCTTAGTTTTTTATGACCAACAAACTCAAGAATAAGTCAGATTTTTCAGATCAATGCCACTAATTCTCTCCAGAAGTTTAATTCATCTGGTACAACAGGAAGAGACAAAGTGAATTGAAGGTGGCATACAAATGTTGCTCGGTGAGATATACCAAAACTCAGTTTTCACTTGGCCTTACTTCAAGCTAACATACATAATGCAAAACTATACTCAGTAAAATGCAATACAGATAACTGTAAAACTATCTTCAAACTGTTGGAACAACTCTATTACTGTCACATCTGAATTTCATCTGATTGTAAAAATCCTGTCTGTGAGTCAGTATTGTGTAACCTACTTATTACTGACGCCAGGAGGTTATGTGGTCGGATCCGTTGGCATGTGAGCGTGTGTGTCTGTGAACAAGATTTTGCAAAAATGACTGCATGAAGATAGAGATGCAATTTTCAGGGAAAGTCAGTACTAGGCCTGGCACAAGGAAGAAGTGATTAAATCTGGGTAAATCTACAATGAATATTAATTAATTAATTAAACTTGAGAATGCAATAACTCCAAACGTTTTTGCCAGATCCGTACTTCTACAATAAATAATTTATTAACTAATTAATTAATATTAATTAACTAATATTAAATTTGGATCACTTTAATTGACCCATTAACACAAGAGAACATTTTGGCACAGTGATCCAGGCTAGTATATACAGTATTTAATGGACATAGCAAATTACCGAGGTCGAATAAAGAATGCCTCTATAGGGCCACCATGTTTTTGTCCCCTATGGGACTCTGGATACACTTATTTTGTCAGAGAGCAATGAAACTTGGTACAATGGCTCCACCCTACGACTAACAGGAAGTTGGCTATATAGGATTGAAATTGGGAAGTCAGATATATTTGACAGCCTATAACTTTGACAGCCCCGCCCCTTGAATATATCCAACTATATGATGCCAATGATGCCAGTTACCTCAATATTGCCACCTATGGACTCAATGCAAATGTAGTTTTAGGGAAATTTACTAAACTTGGCAAAGTCGTCCTTCACAAACATTAACACAAATCAAACAAGTCAAATAAACCCTTTACATATTTGTCATAGTTTGGGGGCAGGGCCTCTTACTTGCTTTTTGATTAAAGTAGAGCCATGTGCCAAAACATTGCATAGGGGAAACTAGAAAGAAACAAATATACCTGACTTCCCAATTTCAATCCAAAATGGCCGACTTCCTGTTTGTTGTAGGGGTGGGGCCATATTAATATTTTATGTTCAGCACGATGTGGAGAATAACTGTACCAAGTTTCATAGTTCTCCGACAAAGTTAGTGTATCCAGAGTCCCATAGGAGTCAAAAACAGAGGCATTTTTAATCCAACCGTGGTTGCTTATGTTTGCTTATGTCCATTAAATAGACCCTAGCCCGGATCACTGTGTCAAACTTCATGAGATTTGGTTAATGTTCAGCAGGATTAATGGCTTAATTAAAGTTCCCCCAGTAATTATTAGTTAATTAATCAGTTATTATTTATCATAGAGGCACCAAAGTCTATATATTTCAGCGTCTTCATTATATGTAACTGCCCAGAAAGTTAGAAGTAGATCTAGCAAAAACTGTTTCAGTTATGGCATTTAAAAGTTTACGCTTAATTAATTAATAACTTAATTAGTATTCATCGCAGATGTACCCAATATTAATCACCTCTTCCTTAAACCAGTCCTGACCTTCCCTGAAAGTTTCATTCAAATCCGTGCTGTAGTTTTTGCGGAATCTTAATCACAGACACGCACGCATGCACGCACGCATGCACGCACACATGCACGCACACACGCACCCCAACGGAGGTGATCACATAACCTCCTGGCGTCGGTAATTATATATAGATTTAATGAATAGTGAGTTGATAAGATCCAAATAACTGGGACCATAACATATTGCTCATTTCTCCCCAAGTTTGCCAAATAATAATAATTGTTTCCCCAAACTTCATCATAATATGTGAGATAGGGTTCCACAAAGGAACAGTGCAAGAGTAAAAGGGTTTTCTGTCTTGCTTTATTAAGGATTGCAAAGCTTTTTGATATTTTTAATTATTTTATTTTTTGTCATAT
>JAVQKG010015142.1:0-11772 GCA_036025885.1 Hypseleotris bucephala
TTAATCGCATTGAAGACCATGCGATTAAAAAAATAATCGTTGCCTAGCACTACTTTTAACACAACAACAATAAAACTGCAATGTTTCTTTGTGACCTTTATCCTATTAGAATTCAATCAAAATCAAATTCCAGTCAAAACCAGGTTCAAACCATGTCTACATCTTATCCCTGTCATTGTCAACTAAGGCCTTTTTTGTCTTACTGGTGCATTTCATTATTACAAAATGAATTTTACGTTTATTAGAGTAAAAAAAAAGATAGGCTTTTTCAATGTACCTAGACAGTGTGCCCTTTTGACACCGTTATCATTCATCATGCTGTCTCCCTCTTTTGCCATCCTTATTATGTGATTTGTGCCTGTCCTTGTGCCCATTTCCTGCTGTTTTGATAACATGAAAGCACCAATTACCCCTAATGATATAACAGTGTGATCGGATATGAAAAGGTGAAACAGGAAGAAGAAATGCTAACTGGCAGCTCTCTGCACAGATGACAAGAAAATACTGAAAAACATTTGAATGAATCTAATTAAAATGATAACCCTGTCACCACCAAACCTGTGTTTGTATCAGGCTCAGGACACAGAACGCAGAACAATGTCACAACAAAGAAGTGATTGTGTTTTGGTATTATCACATGTCCGACGAACACAGTCATTTTTTTTGATTATCATATACTACAGAGCCACAATCTTCTTTTTCAGCAATGGCTTATGTTTCAAAACATCTGGCCAAGAACATTAGTTCTCAAACTCTTGAAGAGCCATTTCAACGGACTAAAATTAGGAAACTGTTTGATTTTAATGCAGTAAAGTAAAACAAGGACTCATGTAGTTCTAGTAAAAACTTGCTCAATTCTTAAACCAGGACTAAATCAGGTATAAATAAGAAATGATTCATTTATCAAGGACTAAACCCAATCATAAACACAACTACAGCAAACCAGAACAAAACCTAGTTAAAAATTGTGACAGATGCAGACTTGAACCTCCAGATTAGAGCGATACTTCTGCTGAGACAATTTGGACACCCTTGATTTCAAAGTAGACACCAGCTTATTCATCAAATCACTCTTGTGCCAAGTAAAGGGAGCTACTGATTGTTGCTATTGTAGGTACAGGGCTGGCACGTCTTCAGGTCAGTGAATAGTTTGGAGCTAAATCAAGTCTAAAGCAGGAGTGCACTTTAGACCTGTGTAAGACTACACAGGTCTAAACCAGGACTACACCAGGACTAAACCATTCTTTATTTTGCGGAGCAGGACTGGCACCTCTCCAGGCCGTGGGGGTAGCAGGCCTGACAGCGCAGATTGCTGATGGACTCGTTGAAGCGGTTGGCCTGGACCAGCATCGACAACTTACTGCCGTGACACAAAGAACAGGGAGCACAGCCTGAGCCTCCACACTGATCACAGTCAGACTCCTGCAGGCAGAGGAGAGCAGGGTCATACAGGAGGACAGGGTAAAGGAGAGTAATAAGTAAATATATGGAGCTAAACTGGGAAAATATTAATACAGTTAAGTAATAGTCAGAATCTTCACATAACACATAATAAAATCGGAAAACCAGTTGGCATTCAAGCTAGATCTTGGATACAAAGATGTAATCTGAGTTTGATGAGTCTGATTTTGTGATTTCTTTGAAATAGGTACATAATCAAATGTTTATATTGCTGCATCTGTTGTACCTTAATGTATCAGTATTTTATGTGTTTCAAATTAATGTATTGCCATGCTGCAAAACTCACTACTCATGGGGACGCTAATAAACTGAAGTTGAAGGGAAAACAGTAAATGGCCACAGTATCATGAATGGAGAAAGTTATTAAAAAAAGCTTTTTCATTCCACATAAAAGGCTTCACTAACGACTGTAGTTTAGTACCGAGTGAGATGTGTTGTTTGCATTGTGTGTGTGATGATAGAGGAGTTTAAGTGCACGGTCAGGGTACAGTTATAATCAATGTAGATCAAGGCCAGGTCCTATATGCATCAGCAGTTGTACATGTTTTCTGTAATACAATCTCTCGGTAAACTGTCTACTGTATGGTCTACCTGCAACAAAGGAATACACAGCTATTGACAACACATAGAAAGACTTTCATTGCCAGTAAGAACTCAGAGAGCTTAGACTTGAACAAAGACAGTGTCCATGACAGTTCAAGGGTAGATACAGTATATAGTAGTTATTATATTTATTGAGACACTAGGCTCTTATGTCTCTGGTTAAGAATTCTTTAAAACTAATAATTTGTTTTATCAGAGTTTGTGTATTTGGCCCTATCTCCAACGGTCCTTCCAGAATCCAGACAGTGTTCAACATTGACACAAAAAAAAAAAATACAATTTTCTTCTGAATTCTATCTTGATTTTATGCTTTTTGGATTGAGATAGAAATGTTTGTTTTTTTGTAAATGGACACATGAAGTGATAATAAAGTGTGACTGAAAGCACCTTAAGTGGTTTTATGCATGTCATTAGCATATGTCACATAATATTACTGTAACCATGCCCGTTCTCACATTAAGAAATAGTATTAATTATGATGAACACGGGATTGGATGTATTGAATTTGTAATTAAAAAGGTTTCATGAAGACACTGATAGTAGTAGACCAAGCATAAAAAGTCAACGTAAAATGTAATTAAATCAAAATTGTGATCTTCGCTTAATAAAATCATTCTATTATATATTTTACCATATCACAAGTGTGTATTCCTTTTGTCCTAACTGGTAATCATGCATGACCAAATAAAAATACTGTAGGTCTACATTACATTGAGAAATTAGGTCAAGCATTATAAAATACTAGTAAAGTCACTACTTAGATTTAGACCTCAGTTTAGCAAATGAATGGATACTAAATGGGATGCACAAATTTAACTGCAAATCCAATTCTATGAAAAACTACTATGGAAACACTCTCTAAGAAAAGTCAATAAACATTTACTATATAGCATTACGGTTATTAAATAGGCTATATAAATGCCAGTTATCATACTACAAGAGAATGGCAGATGGAAGTACAGTATTGGACACTAATCAGCCATGTCTGTGTAGGAGGGGACATTAAAAGTGAACTAGGTACATCCTTGTCTCCTTGTTGTAGGTAAGTGACAGGCTGAAGGGCAGAGCTGGAGTGTGGAGTCATCAGTATGTGTTCACAGGTGACACAGGGACAATGGCACATATACAGGCTGTGGTAAAAGAGGGAGAGGAGGAGGTACATAGGACATGTACAAGAGCAACATAGAAGGGCATTGTGGGAAATGAACAACCCTTTGTAAATAGGTCCAGACAGTACTCTTAATTACTGCTGGTAGTTAAACTCAACCATTGGTCAAAGTGGGAATAAAGATCCGCCTTTGCTGTGGAGGCCAGGGGAGGGACTAATGTAAAATAATGATTATGGCACATTATACTTTACATATGGGTAAATATTTTTTTATATTTATTTTCATTCATTTTACCTTTATTAGTGTAATCTCCACATTTTAAGCCATGTTTTAAATGTTTTGACAATATTAATTAATTTTTGTTATGTTAAATGAACTTGGCATGCTATGCATAGAAACGGATCTGACAGTAGAATATAATGGTGGTGTTTAGAACAGGACTCAAAAGGCCATAGTAGAGATTTAAATTAAACTCTTAATTGGTCAAGCAGTTTTTCAATGCTTTAATGATGTCTTATCTTAAGAAATCTATAGATCACAGCTTTAAATAGAAGGGCATATTGTGATTGAGAAAGTATACTGAAAATGGGGAAAAAATCTCTATAATTTCATGGACATTACCTTGCTCTCAGTGACCTCCTCCTCTGTTGTAGTCTGTGAACTCTGCGCTCGCACCCGCCTCCTGCTTCTCCGCTCTTTGGCCTTTGGGGGTCCCTCAGCCTCCGCACCACCGGGGGCATCGTGGTGTCGCTGTGTCTCCGGCTTTCTTGGTGGAGCTCGAATGATTCGCAGGTTACTGGTGTAGATGATTATTTTGCCAAAGTCCAACACTGTAGACTGAAAAAGAATAAAAAACAGATTTGAGCATACAGCATAAAAGTAATTTTTGAAAGCGTCAATAATGTTTTGATTTGGTCACCCATTATTTCATACAAAAATACATATGATGTTGTAGTCATTAAACTTTATTTTAATTATAAGTATAAAAACAACACAATAGCTGAAATGTATAACACAGCACTCAGACTGCTTTAACATACATTGTTCATTTATTGCTTATAAGCAGCTAATATGTCAGGTTGTAGAGCAGACACATATAGAAAATCAAAAGCAGTCCACTGGGAACAAGGCCACACTCTGCATAATGCAATGAGTCTGGAGCAAGAAACCTTTTGACCTATTGACCTCAACCTCAAATCAACAACTATCGTGCTGCCAGAATTTTATATGCATGAAAAAGGAGCTGTTACTTAAATAAAAGGAAATCTATTTCTTCTTCTTGGTCTGATGTTATGTTGACTCTAGTATTACTTATGATTAGTATATTTTACACACTAAATTAATTTTCACACGACAGATGTAGATGTCAAGGTCTGTCTATCCATGTATTCTGTGGGATTACCTTTGGCTTGAGACACAATTTGAATTCAGAAAATGTAGTGAAATGCTTACATTTGCAAGCGCTGCATGGTCACAAGGGACGCAGGCGGACATAATGCGAGTTATAATAAGGACCGACCCAAGGGCAATGACTTTTATATAATTTAGCTTCACTCAGAAATCAGACATCAGAGCTTAACACAGAAAGCAAAAAGCAACAATTTTCATCTGCAGATATAATTGTAAGTGCCAGGGTACACAATGGACTTAGAGCAAAAAGGTTGTTATACTGTGCTCTTTCTGGCTTCCTCCCACAACCTAAAAACATTTCTTTTTGGTGACTAAATGTTCCCAATTGTGAATTAATATTTTCAGTCCTAATGCCCATAGTTGCTGGCAAATCTACAGACAACTATGACTGCTACCATAAGGTGAAAAAATAAATAGTGATGGAGTTGAAAAGTGAATCATTAAGGCTTGTTGTGCAGTATGCATCTATTGAACTGCTGTGCAATAGTTTCCATAATATCTGTACAATAAGCTAATCCTATATTGCTGCCTTGTGCTGATAATGTGATAAACAGTGGCCTTGGTTTACAATGGGCTAAGCGTCTCTTTGTTTAGAGAATAAAAGCCTGGGACACACACGAGAGAAAATAAACCATTGGGCATCACAAAGCACACAAGCCTTTCAATATGGAGTGCCACTGCCACAACATGAGACCAAATTTTTTTTATTTTTTTTTATTACTATTGTTCTTATTGGTTGCTTGTGTTCTGATTGTACTTTTAACTTCTCTCTTATATCTGTAAATCACTTTGAATTGCCTTGTGTGTTGTGCTTACAAATAAACGTGCCTTGCCAATATTTTGTAAAAATTTCTTTATTATTTTGTATCATTCAGATTTGATGAATGCATTGTAAACTCTTCTCGTTTTGACCTGTTTGTATAAAAAGCTATGAGGTGCGTTGCTTTTGCTCACCTTGCCGTCTCCCTCCGCTCCCTCGCTCTGGCCCACAGCCGGCTGGTAGCTTCCTCTGTACACATTGATCCTGTGTGCTATGAGCCCTGTAGGAGGATAGACACCTGCACAGACATAACACAACAACATGCTGTCAGGACACAGACGGGACAGGCTCATACACTTATACATGTCTGGCACTGGTGGCAGAATAAAATAGCATGTATTAAAGATAATCACAATATTGGTGTGTTTTACAGAAATATGGTTATTCAAGGTTTAAATGAAGTGCTCTCAAATCACTCACTTTTCACTTATAACCTGTGGTGTGTCTTAGGCTGTGGGCTCTGGCGTTAAACAGAATTTAGGTAAAGACATTATATATCTAATAAAATCTAGGCTAAATAGGAACATGTTAAATACCTTATTATACAGCAATACCTAAATGTCACATTAGTGTGCACTTGTGACCAAATGTCCAGTGGTCTCAAAAGTAGAGAAACTATAAAAGATGGCAATGGTAGTGGTCACTAAATGATATGAATGATTTAACCAGAAGAACAATAATGGAGACACAGGCTTTGTTGTGTAGTCTTACAGCTTGGTAAATTTTTCACAGAGGAATATCACTTTAAAATAAAGCTCAGAAAAACATTACATACAGATGAATTCATTTATTTATTCTGACACTAGAAGTAGTGTGTCACTAGTTGCTATGGTGTAACCTTGACTGGACTAACACTGTACTGTAGTGGTTTCTAAAGTCGCAATTCAACAAAGTTTCTTGTCAGGACCACATTGTCCGTTTATTGTAAAGCTGCTGTACCAGATATGTTTTACTTTGTATTTGAGCAGAAATAATTACTCAGATAATAGTATAGCATATAGCATGAAGTCATGTGGGTTAAATGGGCGACCCTCTGTGGGCTGCTAAATGTTTTACTCTATTCTCAGTTTGATCCTCACTGATTGCCAGTTTGTACAGATAAATATAGACATATTGAAGAGGCCTCTCCAACTCCCAGTCATCAGTGGAGCTGGGCAGGCTGCTGTTGAATGCATCTGTCTTCATCATTTCATCCATTACATTCAAGATTGTTCATTTTATATCATCATTCACCTTCCAAACCCTACACAAACACTTCACCAGCAGGAAGACGCAATTTTGTGACAGCATGTAGAGCCAATTATGTCCAAATCATTTTATGGAAATCAGCACTACACAATAGGAAAGGTGCACTGTAAGATTGTACCAGTATGCTTTCTCTTGTATGCTGTTATCTGTCTCACACTTGAGCCCACATTTAATCATAAACTGTCACCAAACTAAAAGTAAATCATTACAATAAATCAAAACCAGGTCTAAACATGGACTACCAAGGCAATAGTTGGTACAAACTATAGGACTAAACCAGGGTTAAGCAAGAACTTCCGGGGCTATTTTTGGAATAGTGGTAAAGTAGGACCAAATCAAAGACATGTTTAGACCTGGACAAAACCACAACTTAACCAGGTAAACTAAACTAAAACAGTGTTGAACCAGGCTTAAAACAGGTCTAGACAAGGACTAAACCAGGACTAAAGCTAACTAAATCAAAGACATGTTTAGACCTGGACAAAACCGCAACTTAATCATGTAAACCAGGCCTAAACTAAACTAAGGCAGGGCTGAACCAGGTCTACACACGGACTAAACCAGGGCAACATTCAGTATAAACTAGGAACAAAACAGGTCTAAGGTAGTACTAAATCAAATAACAAAACCATACCTAAACCAGGTAGAACTTGGGACTAAACCGGACTAAACCAAGACTAAAACAAGACTAAAGCCACACAGACTTGATGTATGTAAATGCACTACCCACCGTCCTGCTCGGCCCCCTCCTCAAAGCCACAGTACTGGTCCAGTCCCAGGTGAGCTGGAGGGATCTTTCTGTGAACAAAGCTGTGAGGGTACTTCTCTGCAGGACTGTCCAACTCCTGACCATCCTCGTACACATGTTTGAGCACACGACCGCTGTAGGAAGACGCTAACTTGAACCGCACCTAAAGTTGAAGACAGAACACATGTTAAAATTTGGTAATGCTAAGATAATGTCATCAACCACTACAGTTTCTCCATATAGTTGCAAATGTATACTTAATACTTTGTTGTAAGGCCTACATGTATCCTTTAATGCACCTCATGTTTTTAGCATGAAAGCTAATGTCTTTAAATACTAGAAATGACAATTGGTTTAAAAAAAAACATTTTACAAGACATATTTGTGGCCAACTTCTTAAAATTGACACATTCGTCTGTTTTGCAGCCTACCCAAAGTATTTTGGCCCACTTCCAATACATATAGTTTAAAGCATTTCACAAATATGTGGGTATAAAAGCATTTCCCTTTAGCATTTTGGATATGTGTCGTTATAAATAATTTATGTAAATACTAATTTTCACAAAATTAATAGGCCTATCTCTCTATTACAGAAGTAGAATGCTTTTCATGGATTTGTTTGTTATATACAAACTAAAATGATTATCTTCTATGTCAGACTGACCTTCCTGGCCTTAGTGCTCTCATAACGCTGATCGAGCTTCCTCTGTAGTTCATCCATGAGCTCTGACTTTGGTACAAGTCTAAAAAGAAGACATCAATCTATCCAGCTACACCTCCGCTGGACACCTCAGCTCCTGGTGTGATCAAAGTATGTCCCGAAAGATCAAAAATACACAGAAACACTATGTCCCCAGCCCAATCTGCAGTAGTGTGAGTCAGATATTTCAAATGTTTACTGCGTCGTCACTTGGACCGAGCGACAGTTTTAGGCTCCCACCTTTGCATCTCATTCCATTTAATTATTCACAGGCAGATCGTATTTACACAAAAAGGGGAGGCATGACGAAACCAGAAGCTCGGTCATCAAATAATAATGGCCACTAGAATAGAAGACTGCATACAGGCAAGAGTGTGTGAGCGGGGGACAGGCTGGTGCTAAAAGTCAGTGTGACGTTTGATATTTGTGGCCGTGTTACGGGTAGTTCCCTTCTCAATTCCCTTCCCACTTTTGTTGATGACATAATGTGGTGTTGTCTGGTTTTCTTAAAATAGCAATTAGTCAATACTACATCAGAAAATTTGAATATTTTAAACCAAGTTTTTAAAATATCTATTCACTACTAGTGTTATTAGCCAATGTTTTTGTTTCTTTCTATTGCTCATGGTTTAAAAATCAGTCTTAATCAGTCATTGCAATTAAGAAACATACAGTATATTCTGGATGTGTTAGTTCACATTGCGTAGTTTTCTATGGTTTATTTATAGTGTTTCTATTATCAGTAGTCTTTCTGTTGGCACTAATTGGCAATAATTAAATTGTTGTGGCTGCCAGACATCTTTTGTCTAAACATTGTAAATGTATGGACTGAAAACTCAGCTCACTTTATATGTTCAGTATGTGTCTGTTCTATAGCAGGTAGGGTGTCTTTAGAGTCATTTTGTCTGTCAAGAGTCCTTCTTAATGAAATAGTGCTTTTGTAATGAGATATTTTCTTCAGAGACACAAACATAAGATTTTTCAATTAGGTTTAGAAATGTACCCGAGATTTGCTGACACAAGATTCTTTACCTATAATCTGGCTAATTTCTTTAAAACTTCTCTCAAAAACATACACCCACATAGACACTGACAGAAGACCATTCAACCTCGGGCTTGTACCAGTCAATCCCAAAATAATGCTAACAAATGAGTGTTATGTGATTGGGATGATTTAGGAGAAGGAGGCGTCCCGGGAGAAGGCAGCAGTGGTCTCTTGTCGCTCCTCCTCTGACCGAGACTGAGCCTAATCAGATCAGAACGAGCAAGTCGGATCACTCGAGCGAGAAATTGTTTTGGACTTGATGCAGTGAAGAAATGCTTTTGTGAGTCAAGATCCTCAGCGCTTTCACTTTAAATGACTGTGGTTATGAAGCTGCCTCTCTGTGTCTTTGCATTAGCACTGCATACATGCAGTGCTAATATATTCTATTATGTCCATTATGCTTCCTAAGTACAAGTACAAGCTTCATGGGGTGGGTGCATAGAATTGGGTGTATTATTCAATTTCTCATTATAGTGAAAATACAGCTTTCTTCGACAGTGTAGTTTGCATTACAAGTAAGCATCAAATCTTGTTAACTCTAGATCTATATTAGCAATTTACATATTGGCTGCTGGTGTGTAGTAGCCAATAACTATAGTGGCAGAGCAATTAATACCTCCAAGCATGGAGATCGGTTTGATCCTCGGGCCGACCAACAACGATGGAGTCTGCATGTCTCTCCCATTCTCTCCATAGAGTTCTCTCTCGGTATTCCGACTTCCTAGTCAATCAAATCAAATCAACTTTATTTGTATAGTCCCATATAGCACAACAAAGAAAGAGGTGTTTATAAACAATAAAAAGTCACTGCAAACAATAGACAAAGTCATTGCAGACAATATACAGAGTCATTGCAAATAATAAACAAGATGTGTGAGAGTGAATGGTTGTCTGTTTTTGTGTGTCTCAGTGTCAGCCCTACGAATAACTGGCCATTGTCCACGGCATACCCCGCTTAAGGCTCATAGTTACTGGGACAGACTCCAGATACCCACAACCCCTTAATGGGACAAAGCAGTAGAAGATGAAATTATGGATTAGACCTTGATAATTTTAATGTCGTGTTGCCTTTCCCACATTAACATAAATTTGTAGTTGATGTTGTTTATGCCTTAAACCACACAGTAACAACACACTCCTGTTTACTCAAGCATCAGTCTCAGTCAGTTCATGTTTACAGTGTGTATGTGGCATGTTCCTCTGGGGTCTAACTCTACCTTTAGGATACGTAAAAAAAATAAGAATATAGTGAAACTCTACAAAGGCCTAAACAAAACAACATACACTCATGTCACCTTGTTGTTTTGCTCTGAATTACTCTCCCTTCTCTTTCTCCAAAATTATACCTTGTCCCCAAAAAGGTTATGAAGAAGACAAAAGTCAAAAAGGCAATATTAAGTATGAAAATCCATTCATAAAAACCCATACATTGTTACTATAATGAGCTAATTTTCCCTCTTGTTTTGGCTGCCATTTTGACACGGCCCCTAAGGGGTGGATTGGTCACTTCAATAGCTTCTATTTTGGGCTTCAACAGAACTGAGAACAGTCAGAAACACTGGGCTTCAACTCATTTTCACTGGCTTCAGTTTCAACACTGACCATCAAATATACAAATGTGCATGAGGAGATATTCATAATAGAAGTAAATATGTAAATTAATAAAACTTTTTTCTCCATCAGTTTAGACTCAGACTAGACTAGACTAGACCATTTTAATGCAGTATTCAATGTAAAGATGCTTGCTATTATGTGTGCTGATTTGTGATATGAATGAGGTTAAAATTCCTGTATCCATTTCAGATTTTCTTTTTATAATGTTGACAATGTTACAATATAATGTTTCTGGGGTTATCATGATCCCACTGGTTCCCAAGTAAATGTGTTTTAGCCTTTGAATGAAATAAAGATGAACTGGCCTTTTCAATCTCCAAAACCTGTTGCCATTGAACCCCTTTCTCTTTTAAAAATAAAACCGTTACTATTTATTCTTTTGCTTCATTTTCCGCCCGGTGCAGAGTCTCATTTGTACTTTTTGTGGCGTGCCCTGGGGCAGCTGACAGGCGGTATAGTAGCAGGAGAAGTAGGAGAATGAAATGATAAAATGCACAGAGGTATGAAGTGAAAAGGTTTGAATAAGAGATAGATGGTTGTGTTGAAGACTCAAGCAGGCCTCACATGAATACGAAGAACCATCTATCTCCAGGCCTGTCGGGAGACAGCACTGTGTCAGTCTGTTTAAAGGTTACCCACGACCATATAGAGAAAATACATGCATCTTTTACACCTGAGAATGAGGTATAGGGGAGTCAGGAGAAGTTTTGGACAGAATACTTTTTAATAACTTAGGGAAGAGGCATAGGATGAACATCAACAGATCAACAGCACAACATCAGTGTCATGAGAATATGATATAGATAATTGTGGTACCAGGAGACTTTCAAAGTTCCGACTGTTTAATTTAGATCCAGATGTCTTCCTGTTCATGTTAATGGTCTGTGTACTTCCTCGATTTTTGTTTTGTCAGATAAATGTTAAAAAAAATAATAAATCAAAACCAAACAGCAGCAGTATGCAAAGCTTAGAAATCCGTGTATGATTCTTTCAATGGATTTTTGTTTTAGAAAC
>JAVQKG010015250.1:0-10703 GCA_036025885.1 Hypseleotris bucephala
CCAAATAAAAAGACAAATGTAAAAAGGAGATAAAAAATTGAGGAAATATTTGTTAAAGACATATTTTATAAAATGGTGGTGCTGTTAGCTTTATATAAAGTTTCTTGATTCCGAGAGAAGTATTTCCTAAAGTAAAACGAGGACATGTGATGATGACATGGCCATATTTTGGATTGCAGCAGTTTCTAATTTGAGTCAGCAAACTGCCTTACAGCACTGGATATGATCCATAGTCTAATAAGTCTGTAATTACATGTTCTCTACCTTTGGACAAATGGACACAAGTCAAGCAAAAACAACCATGAAAAGGTCTACAAATGTCTACCTCAAGATTAACAGTTATACAGTTTAATAAAGCCAAGATATTTACTATGGCCTATCATTTACCCACTTACAAAATAAAGATGCTAAACAAACAAACAGACAAACAAACAGAAGAACGACCTGTAGACCTTGCCTAAGTGGAGGAGATAACAGATGGAGATAGGGTTATGTAATGTCCTGTTTGAGTTGGTCATGCTGCACAAGGTTCATATTTACACTCATTTACTCCTAATTTGTATCACAGCTGACTTACATCAGCCACGGGTCTTAATATACAAGTAAAGGTTAATACAGGGGAAAAACAAGGGCAAGAAATGTATTATTAAAGTTGCACAATGTCTATGCAATGTATCTTTTCTGAGATATCAAGATAGAACTTATCATTAACATTAGTAGTCAAGCCCGATCTACTGTACAAATGTATGTTTATGTAAATCGTAATGAAATGCACAACATAGTAATTATGTCAAATGCTAAATGATTGAATTATGTAAGAAATGGTTGTTTGTATTTAACGTATTTACTCTTATTGAGATATAATTTCCCTGTAGTCAACATTTGGGAAGTGAAAAACCCAACTCTGTTTTAAGACAACAATTAGAGGTTTTGGTGGTTTTATTAAGCTGAAAAATACAGCATTTTTCAGGACCCACAAAGTGGCATTAGTTCCTCTTGTGAAAAACAAATTACCACATTAGCGGTTTATGATTGACAGCTTAAAAACCAACTGAACTGCTTGCACTAAATTAGTCTTCTGGCTTGTTTTGCAGGTGAACAAAGTTAGCTTGTCCCTTTGTGGTCTTGCTGTTGTTGTATTCTAATCACAACAACTGGACCGAACAAGGGGGCGCTTGTTTGTCACCGCCAGGACCGTCCTGTTCTCCTCTGGTCTCCATTCAAATCAATGTCACAGAGAAACACAGGCCACTTCTGTTTGTAATGTCTGAATAACATACAGCCTTGTACAGTGAGTGCATGTGAGAGGCAGACTCAGAACTTCCTGCCCACAGTTTTTCAGTATTGCACTATGGTTGCTATTTCCCTCCACTACATTGTCTAGTATATCCATGAAAGAGACTTTTTGTTTGGTTTTTCCAGCATTAGCCAGTTTCGCCTGCACTCAGTTTCCTGGCTTGAACGTTGATGATTTTTTTTCACCTTAACCTTACAGAGGAAATTATTTTTGACTGCAAGAGATGGGGAAGGGCAACCAACAAAATGTATCCCACACTTGAACCCTTTGTGGCTGACACTACAAAACATTTAGGTCCCAATGAGCCCAAGACGTAGCCAATTCTTTATTCCCACTACTTTCCACTATAACACTAAGGGTCCCTTTAAACATCTGCGGTCATCTCAGATATTGAATAACTGTTCATAGAGTCATATCATGCAAATGCATTCAAGAAAACAATTTACCTCCCATTATTATTTTTACCAGTATTTGATTACATTGTAAACTATAATTGTAGTTGCCCTTCTATCCTGGACTTGATATGCTTCTAAACAATATAACCTGAAACTTACTATATAGGTAAGCACACAAACACACGCTTGTCTTTGAATAGTGGAAAGTCGTCAGACCAGAGAGAACTCACGGTAAGATACTCCAACCCAGAGAGATTGACCTTCATAAGAAGTAGTCACACAACCCTCTTGCTAAACTAAGTAAGTACAACCCATTTTGTCACCATGCCTCCCTAAAAGCCTATTTTTTCTAATATTAACTTACCACTGCCTTGAAAACCTTAACCATTGATATAGCCTCCAAAACTAAACCACATACAAAATACAAATCAGCAAAAAGACACAGGACACGGTTTTACAGCGATTTATCCAATTAGCTCTTGATTGACAGAGAAGGAGAGAATTACCTCAGTCCTCCAAGCACAAGGTCACTCGCTGGTGAACATGTGACCGCAAACTGAGATTGAGTTGTTGTGGTAAAGCAATGGGAGATGTTTTGGCACAATATTGGGGTGAACTAGAGTATTTTGGAGTGCCTTGTCGCGGTTATGTTGACAATTACTGCACAGCAAAAGGAAATGACTTGTTCCAAATTGGGGAGGTAGATGGGGGACTAAGTGGTATAACAAGAGCATAGAGTCAAACTGTTTTTGTCAACACAAAAATTGGTTGCTGGAAAGTGGGTTTTACTCTAGGTTTAGATGCAGTCAACCCGGGGTCAGTGTGAAAGTGAAACCAGTACAGCCCATAATGAGGTCAGCTTACCTTCTTTTTGCTGCAATAGATCTGCCATTTCTTCTCATCAGGCAGTGCAAACATGGCCTCCCTGTTCTTGTCGGTGAGGTCAAGTTCATCCTGCAAGAAAATAGGAAATGTAAGCATCACTGACATTGTATGCTTATTACTATAGAAAATATATTCAGATAAAAACAACATGAATCTTCAACCTTTCCCTCTTATTACCATCAATGTTGCAGATGACTGGATACCAAACAACCTACAAAGTGTCCAGTTTGTCATAGGGCAGACAGAGAGACACAGACAGACAACCATTCACTCTCATTGATTCTTTAAGGCAATTTAGATTCACCATTGTCTTAATGCATGCATGTCTTTGGACAGTGGATGAAGCCACAGAAGTGAGAGACTCAGAAAGGCTCTGCCACTTTGCCCAACATTCAACATTTACTTTGTAATGCTTGCTGTTGCTATAATTGGATTAGGGAAATTGCATTTTTAATTCGTAATATCAATCTATTATTAATAGTGTGTGCTGATAGAGCTGAAGAGTGTTGAATAAAGCATTGCAACTAAACAAATCTGACCTTGGCCACTCGTCGCTTGAATCACAGTTTTATAAAGTGCTAAAGTAATACATTTGATAAAAATTACATTCACAAACATGTGATACATAGCTCTGAATGCAAGACCGTGATCAAGTTAATTGTTGTTGTGTGGCATCTGACTAAAGCCCAAGTAAATCCAACAAACTAGTACAGAGTGTTTTAATATTCACTCCACTTCTCTACTCAATTCTGAAGCTCGGTACGAGGAGCCTCTTGCATCCTTTGTGCATCTTTTGAAATGCATATGAGCCTAGGAAATAAGACTTTGTGTGCCACAGTGGAAAAAGTGAAAAAAAGAAAGTAGGGATAAATCAGGAATTAGGGCAGAGAGAAAAAGAGAGTTAAGTAGTAGAGGAAGTGTGAGAAAAATAGAAAACGTGTGGACATAAAAAAGCTAAGCGACAAAAAAAAGGTGATGAGATGCTATAGCAGCGGGGGCCTTTTGTGTGAAGCTCAAACTAATCTCATCATAATAGTTTGTGCGGCCATGACGTCAGGCAGAGGCAGGGGCCTCCCGGGACCCCCAAAGAGTGAAGATGCCTACGGGTGCCAGGGGGGTGGGTCTCCTAAAGAAGCTGCCCATTGAAATCACATGGTTTGCTTTCATTCATTCACTGATATGTTTGGGGAAAGACTGAGGTGGCCCGCATTCCCAAGTGTCCAGAATGACATCATCTCTCACTTCAGTCACCACGACGACCAGGGGCTTAGGGGAAAAAAGTAAAATGTGAACTAAGTGTGTGAAGAGACAAAAATAACACAAAAGGCTTTCGGATCCTTGTTCAAAGCATTCTTCAGTTGTATGCATTCAATTATTTGGATCAGATCATGAACTACTTCTGTGCTTCTGTAAACCCTTGCTTATTTGTAATTGTCAAGAAGACGTCTATGCCTGCAGCAAAGTGCGTCTTTATCTAACTTCAGATTTCAGCACTGACATGACATAAAGACAAACACATAATAAATCTATTTTTGGACAGTGGTGAGTTATAGTGTTGCTATTGTCCAAGATGCTGTTGTTGATATGACTGGATAGTTTGTGGGAATGAGATCTTTGAATTTGAACCAGATGGGAGCTGGATGGTTAGTCTTCATCTAACCCCTGCAAAGTTCTCCATTTTGGCTTAATAAGGCTAGGGGCATACTTGGGAGAGAGATACAAATCAGCAATGAAGTCAGGTTTTGGGTGTCTGCAATAAGGGAAGGTGTAGGAAAGAGCAGCAAAGCCACACCAGGAAGATGTTTTTACATAGAAAATTCCATTCAGAAATGGATCTAACATTACATAAGGCTTTATATAAGATTTAAGGCGTGTGAGTAGAGTGGTGCCAATGACAAGTCAAATAGTGAGAACAGAAAGCCAGGAAATGAGTGGCAGGTTAGACTAATGTACTGTAGAAAGATCCAGTATAAAGACATGCATGTTTTATGAAAATTACTTTAAATGTGTCAACTGGAGAGCGTCTTATGTAATGTGCTGTATTTTCCTTCTACTTCACACTATGCTCAGGTATCACATCTGGAGCACATGGCTTGTCCTCATGACCCAATCAACATCCAAGGAACAAGCAGCAGTCCGTTAGTCTACCCAAACAAAACCAGAATCCCATTGGCTCTACTATAAAACTCTCCTGATGTGGCCCGCTGCTCCACTGCCAGCATGCTCAAGAGAAGAATTCATATAAACCTAAGCTAATATTGTTACACCTGTTGCTTCTGAGGGGCCTGACCTGTGAGTGTTTTCAGGTGTCACCTTTTGAAAAATACATTGAACTGAACTGTAATAACAAGTGAGAACAAGGAAGTGCAGTAGGGAGGGTCAAAATCACAAATACGGTATCTTAGTTTGCATAATATCAGTAATAGGAATGGTTTTTATAGTGCTTTTTAAGAAACAAAAGCGAGTCTATTATTCATTCACCTCACGATTTTTCCTTCCCCTGGCCTCTACAGACTACAGACAAACTACTTCGCATTATAGAACAGGGACAGATAATCAATATTATGATTTTTTTTTACTTATTATTAATTTTCTTTTTTTTTATTTTACGAAAACTCTGGACTCGAACTTTAACTAACCAACTAACCTACAAAAAAAGTCTTTGTAGCCATTACCAATAGGCAATAGAAAACTGGCACCTGAATGTGAGCTGGCAGACAGGAAAAGACTGAAGTCAATGCGTAGGTGTGAGTGAGTGACACAGCAGTGGGATTAGGTGTGACAGACGATTGAGAAAGTGTGAAACTGCATTTATAAGAAAACCACCGCGGCGTGCCTGTGTGGTCCAGGAATGACATCCTCAGTCCATTTAAATGTCTTTCCATCCTCTCCGTGCTTGACAAAAGACAAATGCAGTATCCTGTAGCATATTCGGGGCCAGACAGGAAGGCAAAGGAAAAGACAAGTGAGATGGCAGGAAGTCATAACAGGCCACAGGGGAATGGACAGGAAACTGTAGCTGACATTATTGCCTTAAATTATGCTGGAAGTTAGGCTATAGTTTTGGAGATCAACATAAAACTTTTTTTTTGTTGTTGGCACACCGCATCAAGCCAAATCAATTTGTCATGCACATACTGTATGTTCAAGGCAAAAGTGCTGAAGTTCAGACCAAGTATTGCAAAGAAAGGTGACTTTGAACATGGAATGATTGTTGATGACAGGCAGGCTGTTCTTATTTTGATGGTTTTAAAATGTGTGGCAGTGGCAGGTTACCTATACAGTAGAAAGCCAACATTAGATAGTTATGTCAAGATTTACAGAAGACCATTTTTGAACGCATAAAATGACAAAACATGAAGCAGGTGGCCCATAGGTATAAAATCTCCCTAATAAAGTGGCCAATGAGAGTATGTCCTTATAATACTTCTGGCTTGCAGAATTTAGCAGCATTTTGATGAGTCACACACGCCTCTCCTCTTGTCCAAACAAAACTCCTGTGATGAACTTGGCTCAGGACATAGAGCACTGCCTTTCAAAACAGAAGCAGGAAGTGGTTAGACTAATGCAGAAAGAATCAGGGAGTTAAACAGAAAAGAAAAGAAAAGAAAGGTACTTGCCCAGGGGAGGAAACAGTCCCAATGGTTCATATAGGGTGGAGGACATCCCCATTCACTTTTATTATGTAACACATTTGAAATTTAAGACATAAACTGTGGGGAAAACTAGCAAAGGATTTATGTTTGAAAAAGTGTATTTTCCCGGAAACAGAACAAAAAATAATGTTATCAAATCTTAAATGTATGTGAGGACGCAAATTGTTATTGGAAGTAATATCAAATATACTGCGACAGACAGTGAAACAGCTGGACCACTGCCCAGAAAGGATGGATTACAACTGGCCCAAATTGCGAGACAGAGACAGTAACACATCAGCGTAGGCCAAGAGGCAGACAGACAAAGCAGATAGAAAATAAAGAAGGGCAACATGAAGGAGAGAAGGCAAAGCACTTTAATCTAATGTCTTTATCTTTGCCAGATGTTGGCCTAGTCCACCACTGTCTGCTGTGCCAATTTGGCCCGACAACGCCACACTTTCTTATCTCCTATCACAACATTATTGGGAAAAATGGGTAAAGATAGGTCTGTTGAAATTGAATTGCTTAGTAAACATATCGATTCTTTGATATGAAGGGACTGTTGGCACTGAAAAGCAGCGAGTCCTCCATAAAGAATGCCCATACTAGCTTGAGCACCAAATTCAAATGACCATTGACCACGAATGCACAATACATCAAATCATGAAACTGATGGGATAGCAGCCTAAGACCACAACCTAATAATGTGGCCTGTGAGTGTAAAAAACTCATAGAATAATCAGTAATATGGAATTGTTTTTAGTTAAGTCAACAAGCTGGTCTACTCAGCACTATCTCGACAAAAGTTTCAGAGATTTTAAGTTCAATGCTTGGCTGTCTGTGTCCATGTACAACCTCACACAATGCTTTCTCTTTGAACCAACCCAAATTGCATTTTGGTTTACCATTTACCATCAATGGAAAACCAAAAACAATTCAACTTCAACAGTAAGCAGCATTAGTTTTATAGATGAAGTGTTATTGACAGGAAACAGAATGGTAAACAGAATAAAAGCTGCCATTGTTCTGGACACATATCTAAGCTTCAAGCCTTTACAGAGGGCAACAAGTTTGTCTCTTACTATAATTTATAAAACAGAACTACTACATGTTAGCGATCAGGAAATTATGTGGCTAGATCTAAATGTGCAGTCAAATTAAAGAGATTGTTAGATGTGGTCTGCGTTTAAATTAGTTTAAATTGCTTCCAGGTTCATTCTGAATTACTTTGTCAAATTTTACATCATAATTTCACAAAGCCTTTTCTATTGTGTTGGCAAACTACTGTGGTCCAGAAACATAATAGATCCCACAAGTTTATTACAATTACTGGCCACATTGATAGGTAGAACCTGCAACTAACAAAGTGTCCATGCACTCTCCTGCTATAGCTTTAGCATTTTGCGCATTCAGTGTCACATTATATGTTTTAAATAAAACATATAACGTAGTCACAATTGATCAGCAGTTTCTTAAAACAACCAGAGCCTATCTTAGCTGTAAGTTCAAAGTTCCCATGCTGATGCTTTGAACTAGTAAACTGGTCTTGAACATGTGTGCATTGATTTGCTGTCATGTGATTTCCCAATTAGCTACCAGTTGAATAGGACCACCTAATAAAGCAAAGTTTATGTGTGGGTGTTATTGAATTTTCTCGGTCTTGAAATCCATTATTACTTGTCATGGTGCGTTGTGACCTCAATGCAAGTTAGTTCAAAGAGAAAGTAAACTTCTGAAAACTTTCTATGCAAATTAGCTGCCAAACAACCTACTTCCAGTTATCTCCCTGAAATACCCTTTTGACAACAACAACATTAGCAGCCTGAGTTGTGCATACTATCTCTAGATGTACAGTGAATCTCCTATTATGGACACACAGACACATGGTGGTGGTTTACTCCTCCGTTTGGCCCAGATCTGTCGCTCCCACTCTGCAGGCTCCATTCAGTCTCATGCTCCTCCTTCAAAAAGCCTCTCATAACAATAAACCCATGTCTTCTGTTGCCACGGAAACACTCACTCTTCACTTATTGCCTATTTTCTGAATTTTCTGTCGCGGCTGCGTACATCTTTGTCAGGAACGAGATTAGGATCCATTTTGAGGTTGTGGCTTTTACACATTTTTGGATAACTAGTTGAAATTGTCTATGGTGCATATTTGTAGGAACACTAAAACCAGACAGAGAGGACCAAGAAAGATTACATTACTAAAACAGCCATATTACATATGCCTTCATGCTAATTTTGGAAACTTGTACATCTGTCATTTCACAATATATACTGTACTTCACCTTACATACTTTTTTCCAAATGTCTTCTTTTTGAGACTTTTTCTGTGCTGAGAAAGCTTAGATTAGGGGCATGTCCCTTTAGGCCTTCTCTTCATACCAATTTAGCCCACAGCATCCAAAAATACTCAAACTTCAGTAAATAAAAACAATACAACTCCTGGTATATTTTGACAAAGAAAACACAACACGGCAGATAGCCCAGAGAAGCCGAGTTAGCATTGGGCCCCATTGAGCAATGTGCCATCCAATCATACAAGAAGGCATGAATCAAACTGTCAAAGCATAATAATATAATTGCATGCACATAATAATTCCTGTGACAAACTTTCTATCAATAACATTCATCCAGTTGTGCTATATTTGATAAGAAGATGCCACAACACAACATATCAACAGGCCTCAACATCCATTGCACAAACACAATCCACCCATCCCAGCATCTGCCCAAAAACTATGTGCACAGAATAATCTATCTCCAACATGTGGGATAGCTCAGATCCAATGAAAAAATGCCAAATCCTCTTTCTCCCCTGAGTCGAAAATATGCAAGTTAAGAGGTTTTCAAATCAGGAACACTTTTCTATCAGCTGTTCATCTGTTTACTGCTCAACTCAGATATTTATCTCAAAGTTACTTAGGCAAACAACATTTGAGAAACATTTCAGAGTGGTTTGTTAAGTTCTGTAAAGTAATTGTATCAACATTTTTAATAGCTCTGCACAGTTTATTGCACCATTATTGTTATTGCAATATCGGCAAACGCAATATCTGTATCACAAAATTCTAAATACATCTCATTATGGTCTGAATTCTGACATAAAATAGGTTGTCGTCCAGGTTGTTGTCCAGGTTGTCCAGCCTTGGCCCTGTTTTAGTCCTCATTTAGTGTTAGGTTTTAAAGCAGCTTTATTTTTTCGAGTAAAGGAACTGTCAGATTAAGTGAAGCAACATGCAACGTGATTATCAAATCATGTTGCATGGGATTTGATATATTTTTTTCACATATCGTTCATCCTGAATTTTCAAACTAAACTTATGATCCCATAATTTTAATGCAAAGGTGGTGGCTCACTTATGGTCAATTAGCCAGACATTCTGGATATATAGACAGGATTGGAACATCTGCCGAGATGAAGGTAAATAATTTCTCGTCTCAAAGGAAATTTCACCTAATCCCTGAATGGACTCTGTCAGTAGTGAGGAGTGATATATCCTGCAGGTGGTTAGCTTTAGCATTCCCCTAAAACTGGACAGTGCCAGAAGCAGTTCTGTAGCAGCACTGTTCAACATATTGGTAACAGAGCAACAAAGAATGATAGCTGTTTCGGACCAAAGACATGGGACAGGAAGTGAGCAAATCAAGAGACAGAAACAGCAAAGCCCTGTTGTGCCTGGCAGTTCTGGACTGGACTCTGACAGCTGTGCTCTGATCTCTCGGCTCAGTGTGGGCACATGCCAACCCAGCCAATCTGGCACCAATACAGAGCAGCATGCCGGGCCACTAGAAGTGATTTGAGCATGAGATAGGAAAATCTGTAGATGAAACACATAGGAGAAAAGTGTGGGCATTTAAAGTTGTATGGTAGAATAATGGGGTTTAATCTTTTTCACCAATTTGGACTGGAGCATACCACAGCAACTATGGGCGTTTGGAAGTCTGAGCAATAGAACATTTCAATCAATCAATCAATTTTTATTTGTATGGCACTTTACAACAGTCACAACTGAACCAAAGTGCTTTCCATGAGTGCAAGAATAAAAATATCAAAAACAAGAATAGAGTCAAATAAAAACAAATAAACATACCATATTAAAAACATGTCAACAGAATAAAAATACATGTGTTACAGTACTATTATGTGCAAAACGCTGTTCTAAACAAGTATGTTTTTAACTTTGCTTTAAACAAAGGCAACTCATTGATTGTCCGCAGCTCAAAAGGCAATGAATTCCAGAGATTAGGTCCAGCTACAGCAAATGAACGATCACCCCACTGTTTGGATTTTGACCTTGGGACCTCCAGAAGATGTTGGTCAGCAGACCGAAGAGCTCTGACAGGATTATGTGCTTTTAAAAGGTCACATAAATAAGAAGGTGCAATGCCATTAACAGCTTTAAAAACAAACATTAAAAGTTTAAAATCAAATCTAAAACGTACTGGGAGCCAGTGGAGGGAGTACAGTACAGGGGTGATGTG
>JAVQKG010015270.1:0-19734 GCA_036025885.1 Hypseleotris bucephala
CTGTTTTCCCAAAGCATTTTAGTTTTGATGCATGTCATGAGTTTGCATTGGGCTGTTTTCTCACTAACCTGGCAACCCTGTAGTGTTTTTAGCTTCAGGTTAGCTTGTAAATATGCTCACAGATCTGACACTGATGATTATTACAGAGAATACTCTGTCCTTGATCTTAAACTGAAGTCATGTAAAGTCTGCGCATATGTAATGAACGACCTGCCGCTGATTGTATGCGGTTAATTTGCATAATTAATTCCGCGAAAATAGAGCTAACGACCCATCGCTTTTTAAGCAGTCTAGACCCAGTTATTATTTCACAGATACAAACTAAAGACAGGGATGTCTGAAACTTTTTAAGGGAGTGCGTAGCTGTTTCCGCTGCCGTGGTCTCGCTACACACTCCCGCTCTACTCAGGAACGGGAGGAGAGAGAGGGAGAGAGCGAGTGAGCTGAGAGACGGGCTGCTCTGAGGGAGAAGCGGAGAGCTCGACACAGCGGCACAAACTCAGGGGGAATTTGATGAAAACACTGCATTTATAGCGGTACAGGCGCAAGTTTGACGAGTTTTAAAGTAAAGCTCTAGTGATATTTGACGGAAATCTTTCCCTTATTAGTCCAAATGACGGAAATCCGTCATGGCGCGGCTATAGTAGGCCCTATGAGAGGTTTTGATTGGGTGGGCAAGAATCAAATTTGTCCTATGCTACCGCCGGCCCTGTGTCAACTTCTCTCTTAGTACGTACCTCTAGGACCCATGGGACACAATTAGCACTGGTAAGACTTCACCTGATTGCACTTTAATTAGCTCCCGTGAGTTCATTTCTTGTTAAATGAGCCAATCGCTGATACAGTCACCACTCCAGCTTTCAGTGGCCACTTTGAATTAGAGGACAGGACAAAGACTCAAAACACTGGCATAATTTGTTTGTTTTGTCTCATCCTAAAATTTCACTACGTATCTCCATTCCCAAAAGAGCAGTTGAAAGAATTGCTTTGGGTAGAGTTGGCAGTAATGAGAGAGAAAGAAACACCAATAGTTTAGTGCTATGCAAAATATTCTATTGAAAAATATTGACATTTATTTATTTATTTATTTATTTGAATTAGGACAATGCATATTAATCAACGTATGAGCAAAAGCTTCACAGTAAACATGCCAGAATTAGCCACAAAAGACATAAACAGCTACTAGAAGCACCCAAAGAATGCTTGTTGACTATGGGATGGAATGCTTTATTCAAATCAAGCAGGAAATGAAGTGAAATTAATATTTGCTCCAATATTCCAAACAGTACTAATAGTGACCATGCATCCATAGTGATCAGTGCTGTTTGATCGCTGACCAAAAATTCCTACACACTGTAAATTCAGTCTAATTCATAAGACAAATTCAAAAATGCCTCCATGAATCCTTTTAAAGCTTAAGCTAAAAGGCTTTCTGTCTGATAAAGCACAACTATTGAGACAAGTGGTGAAAAGAATAATTGCACAATACAGGTTAGCGCCGGTGGTCGGAAAATGATTGATGGTGTTGCTCTCATATTCCAAACAGTACTAAGAGCCTACGGTTCAGAAATAGCTAATGAACAGTAGGGAAGACTGGAGCTCGGCATCAATCCGCTCCCCACCTTCAACCTTGTCATGTTAATCACTGCACTCACGCTGATGTCTTCCTCTCGTCTGCCATTTTGTGAAAGTTGTTTGAGAAAGTTTTGCAAATCTTTTATTCTTTCATCCAATTCAGTAGAGCACACTGTTGGCTGATTGAGATAGACGTGTCCAAGGACGAGAGCTAAAACTAATAGCAAGTTCTCAAAGAAAGCAAATCCCCTTTCTTTTTAATTTACTTGCGTTTTCTAAATCTTGATAAAATTAGTATTTTTGTAGCATTATGAGGCGTTCATGTAGTTTATCAAATAAGCTTTAAAGTAAATGTAATCTTTAAAGAAGCAAATGTTTGCTTGAGATGGCTGACTAATCATGCTTGAAAGCATTATAAATAGCCCTGCCAATTATAGAAATCATATTTCTGTATAAACACCGTTTACAGATTTAGCTCATGGTCTATAAGTTAAAAGTTAACTTAAAGACTTTGCTGAGTTTAAGAAAAGGGGTGACCAAAGAGTTTTGTTCTTAACATTCATTACAGTAAGGTCCTTATCTGGAGCAAAAACAGGCTTTTAATTCCAAAACTTAACAGGGTCCACAAGTCTGCACGCCTAACCTGGGTGTTCTTATTGCTTCTGGTATCTATAGAAAACGTGTGCATATGGGGCTGCAGTTTAGCTCAGTTGGTAGAGTGTGCAGACCATGTACAGAGCCTACAGTGCGTGACCTGGCACCCTTGAATCCGGCTCACAACAGTTTGCCAAATTTAATTCCCCACGCTTCTCCTTGGTTTCCTGTCAACCTACTATCCTATCTAATAAAGCCAAAAGTGCTCCAAAAATTAAAAAAAAAAAAAAAAAAAAAAAACGTGCATATGGATTTAGATAAACATTTTCAAAGTGAAAAGTTATGTTTGAAGTGCTAGCCTGAACTCGCAACAAAGTTCTGGATATTTAAGTTCTACATTTATCGTATGTAACCCTTACGTATAATGATAGATTCCCTCATTATTTTAAATCTAATGCATGACTTCAAAGTTACTAATTCAGCCACAAGGCATTAGAAGCCAGCAGATTCATTACTGTGGCAACCCTTAAAGCAAAGAGCTGAAAGCAAAAACACAATATTCATTTAAAGTTACTTTTCTAGACCAAGAAGTTTCACTCAAGTCTATTTTGTTAATCCTGTGAGTGGACAGTAGTGAATGATGAAGATACACTGAGTTCTTGTGACCCATATCCTGTCAGACCATCAGCTCACAGTCGCCTCCAATTAGTCCCCATCACCGTGCTGGACATTGTGTCTGCTCCTCTGCTCTCTGTACAATATGGACCCATCTTGTTAGCCTGTACTACGCATCCAGACAGGAGCAAGCTGCTACTTCTCAAAACTTCCTGTACAGTGTCGAGCTGTCAATTTGACTGTCAACATACCTGTGGATCAATAACCCGTGCCATAATTATATTAAAAGTCGAAATTGAATTAGCAAGTTTTAAAAAAAAAGAGGTGAATGCCAGTTGAAGTCTTTACACCTAATTAAGTGCGGGTGTCTGAACTTTCCAATCAGTAAAATAATCCGCTAGCATACAGTCTATTATGGGTGAGATTAATTGGTTCACCGACGTCCTGAGGCTTCAAAGCTAGTTGCGATACACACACATACACAGGCACACAAGGCTAATTGGAATCAGGAGTCGCATTTTAAAGTGCATTGAGAGCGTCCAAGGATGGTGATTTGTTCTTCCCTGTCACTCCCGATTTGGGAGGGGATTGCTTCGTATGCTTCTCACAGCAAAATGAAATCTTCTCTGTGACAGCATTTAGACATATTATTTTTAAACCGCTCCACTAGATAGACAGGCAGACAGGGTAAGTGCAGAATGATAACACAGACATGAAGAGGCAGTATATTCTAAAATAGAGTTAATTACCTGTAATTTAAGCCCCTGTGGTGTGTTCTATGTTATCTTTGCCGTACAGTTTGTAATGTTCTTTAAGCTTGCTTAAATGTAGTTTTTTTTTTCTTCCTGAACAATTACTGTATAGTACATTGCATGTACTGAAACTTTATTTCTGTATGTTAGCTCAAAGGTGTGTCACTTTGTGTGAACTAACTGGTTTCAAATAAACTAAAAGTAACTGGAAAGTGCTGAATTCTGCCAAGGCAATATCACATATAAGTTTGGTTCAAGAAGATTTAGTTGCCAGATATAAAAATCCATGATCTTGTAGTTCAGAGATGAACATTCATACATTTATCAATGTTGCTAAACAATGTAAAAAAAATGCACTGAAACTACTTATCTTTCTTAGCCCCTTATGGTTGGGATTTTAAGATCTCTCAAATATGTATCTTCCCATAACAAAAATCTGGTCTCTGCCAGACTGTTAACTTCTCCTAAAGATTTACTGAAAATATCATCTTAACTACATGAATTCTTTTTACTTTTAGAGTAGTCTTACATAAGAAACTACAATATAATTAGCAAACCAATGTCTGTAAAAATTGTGCAGCAATTATTATTTGTCCATTCTATTGTGCAATTGTTCCATTTTCCATGTTCATTTCATTACCACTACCTTGCACTCAAACGTGGTGTATATTTGAATACAATCTAAAAATATTTTTGATATATTTTTAGAGGCATTTGGAGAGCTCCAGAATAATTTAATGATTTTTTGGTGGGGTTTCATTGTAAAGCCCTTCTGTTCCCCAGCATTGTTGTGTGAGATTAGGATAAACAACTCAGAAGGACAGCAGCATTGCAAGAGATTGGACTTTTAATGACCTACTGATGAAGAGTGATGAGATAGAGCTAATTAGATTTTGCCTGGCAACAGTGAAGAAGCTATTATGGGAGACTTGATGGAAGAAATGTAGTGGTTGAATACTGAAGAAAAAAATGTCAAGAACACTGAAACTTTTGGTCACTTTGTTTAGGTAGGCTTTGTGCATAATAAAGTGATCGGCTAATTGTGACAGATCACTGTATCTTGATTTGAACAATTCTCTTTTAATCCTTGACATAGGTTTGTGTGTTTTTATGAAATAGTCAAATCGTCCACCTGGCGCCAAACAATATGCTTCAGCAAGTTTGTCTTGAACATATGTTCTTGACTTTGAAGGTTTACGTGATAAAGTGACCAGTGTGTATCTAAAATGCCCTGGAAGCAGAAAGTTTTACCACTGAACAAATCACATTTTCAAATTTCTCCAGGACTTCCTCTGGCCATTTAACATTACGTTGCTGAGTTCACCTTTGAATTAAGTAAAAAAACAACTTTTTCCTTGTACAACGCCTTACAACTTACCTTGAACTGATGGAATCTTTCTTTTGAAGTGGTTGTGTGCGCCAGCTGCTGCCATGATGCTTAAATTCAACTACTCTAATTTCTCATAACCCAGATAAAGGTCACACACAGAGGTATCAACACTGGTAACAATAATATGTAGACATTTTCCAGCACCATCTCACTTTCTTCAAGATTGTAATCATTTCAATGCTAGGGGCCTCTTATGGGTTTTGGTGACATTTTGTAATAGAAAGTTTCTCATTTATCATGTGGGGAGATAATATGAAAGAGGAGTTATTTCATGTGTTTGATAAGGGAATTCGAGGGTCCATTCTGACTGGAAGCGCTGACCTAGAAAAGTTGTACAGCGCTGTATCAATCTGCACTTGAAGGGCATGGGTATTTGACTGCAGATCTTCTATTTTCTAGATAAAATGCATACTGTTTGACTTTGGATTCAAAGTTTTTGTATGTATAGCAATGTTCAGGTTTGAATTTGCTGTAAATCTAAAACTAAAACATGGCTAAACTAGGACTGGTCTGTGACTAAATCGAGACTTATCATGAGACATGGGTAACAGTAGACTAAACCAGTGGTCTATACTAGGGCTAACCAGGTTTGAACCAGGCTAAACTAGGTATAAACTAGACTAAATCAGCACTAAACCAACATCCAAACCAGGACTTAACCCAGTCTTAAGTCTAAATTAAACCAGACAGGCTGAACCAGGACCAGGAAGGCTAAACAAGTGCTGTACTGTACAAACTGGGGTAAATAGGAATACTCAGGACAAAACAATGGATCTAAACAAGAATAACCAAAAATCCCTATTTTATCTTAAAAACTTCAGACAGTTAATAATGTAAACCTATCCACTGTATTTTTAATTTTTTCTCTAACTTTTAATTTCCTGAAAAGCACCTAGCTTTGCAAAACTTCTCTCTGTGTCACTGTGACCCTACAATGTGTGCCGTGACAGGCCTCTTTTCGACACTAAAGTGGAGAGCAAAGCCAAAAGAGCTCAGAGCAAGAGAAGCCACTCTGGGTCCCTCCCCTTAAGGCACAGTTAGAAAAAGCGGAAAAGAGAAGTTGCTGTTGGTAGTGGGAACAAAGTCTGACCATCTGTTCGCTCTCCTGGACACCTTTGATCCAATATATCAGACAGGAAAGTAATGGTGCCTATGGGGGTGATGTAGGCCCTATCGAAGGCCAGGTGCAAGTCCATGACAAGGTTGCCCCGGATCTTCCTGACTCGGCAGGATTCACTTGACCTCCAATTGCCGTGTTGTGGAGAATGCAGCCCCAAGCAAGAAACGGAAGACTATCCCAAACCGTTTTCACCAGTGGCCGTGATTTAGCATTATGGAGCAGATTAGGGTTTGTACTTGTGAGGGAAGACCACTCCATATAGGAAATTAATTGCCGGATTTGCTGTACACTCAAGAAATATCCTCCCCTTAACCAGCCATATAAATTGTTTAGGTGGGTTCTCTGACAGGGAAACCACTCCAATAGCACCTCAGCTAGTGGACACACATTCCTGCAGCTAGGTTGAGACATTTGTGATTGGTGTTACCATTCTGTAAATTTATAAGTATCAAAATGCAAAGATAGCAACAATTATTTCTAGCATTGACCTGAATCACTTTTTGTGTTTCTTTTGACATAAGCCCATGACTGTACTAGATCTGGTTTATCTTAATCAGTCTGATCCGACTATACATTTTCGGTGAATTTCCTGTTAGCTTAAAAGGAACACACCACCGTTTTTTTTTAAATTCAAATATGTTCTGCTATCACTTTAGACATCGATGTCGTGTACCCGTATTTAAATAGGGAAAACGTTGAAAAGTTTGACCGCTTCTAAATTGTTCTAATTTGAAGGTAAAGTTGGCCCCATTGGAATACATGGGATAAGCTTACGGCTAACGCATTAAAAACTCGCAACAAGAATTGACTGCATGCATCAGTATGAGACAGGTATGTATCCACTCGTCTAAAGTGATACATAGTTGAATATGGGAAAACGGTGGTGTGTTCCTTTAAAGAGCCAAAAAAATGTGAGCATCTAACAACCACTGAAGAAATAGTTGGGAATGGGAGAATCTATCTGTCCTAAATGTATGGAAAGTAGACTTTAAAAGTGGCATGCCTGGATAAGGTTCCAGTGTTTCTTTTGAACACTCACTTGGAAACTGACGAAAATAAAGCAAATCAGTTACATATTCCTGAAAACTAATTACTATGTCTTCACTTCAAACCTACCTAAAACATTTGCAGAGTGTATTTGCTAATATTTGACCTTATGTAATACTAGTGCGATATATGATACACATACACAGACATACATTATAAGAAGAACCTTGGCACATAAACAAGATATCACATTTCACCTGAAACCACATATGAATCCAATGCCACCTTTCACCCCAGCATTATGTAAGAGAGGGTGCCATATGCTTTAACCAATGCATCCAGTAACACAACATACACATAAGTAAGAGCAGTCATTTTGACATGTTGTAGGAGGTACAGTGCAGCTAATGGTATTTACAATGGACTGGTGTCACAGTAAAACACAAAAAGGGTGACATTGTGCCAGCATGCTTTTACACTGTCATTTATGTGATTATTTTCATGCCTGTTTTCATTTCCTGACCTGTCAGATCTAAAGGTAATCTAAGTCCACATAGTTGAAATATATTAACTAAAGCAAAAGCAAGTTATCTGAATTCCTGTAGATACCAGCTGGGCTTTTTTTTTAAATTTTGCTCTAAAAGCCTTAGCTGGAGTAGTTTGAGAGGAAGTCAATATAGAATAGTTGATGTGATGTTATGTCATATGAAACAGAAATTAAACTACTTATCCACTATATACTTTATGTCCCACTGATCACTAATAATACAGATTTTGTATTAGAGAGAATTTTAAAAACCTAAAAAATACCTGTCATTCTAATGATGTTGTGAATGCCAGTATAATGATTAACACAGTCTTTTGTAATATAAAATGGCCCCAAGCTAAAGAAGCGTTTTGCTGTCCATGGTGCTGAAATCTCAAAAGCTCTCACTACATTCATAGGGTTATTGCACTGAACACATCTCAATGAATATGGGATTTCAATAGGGAAAAAGGTAACGAAAAGGAAAGTTTTCACAGTATTTTAGGCACTACTTACTAAAGTGAATTAATCTATGATAGTTTAAAAAATACACTTAATTATTACAATTATTGCAGCACATACTCAATATGGACACTTGCACTGCAACATCATTTGTTTCCCCTACCAACCACACTCCTAACATTAGCCATCAGGGCCCATGGAAGGTCATAACTGGACTCTAATAAAACTCAACACAGCAAACAAATTCTCACTTGCATCAATATGTAAAGAAGAATATTGGTTTTCTTTTATAGACACCGTCTGGCTATACATTCAACTAAGGAAAATAGATGCAGACAATGTTCCAGCTATTTTTACATGAGACAACTAATTACAATACTGTAGCCCTCAGAGAATGACGTAACTTTACTCATGACATTCTGCGTCAAACACTATATTATAAATAAGCATAAGCAGTCTATGCCTGAGCTCTTGGGGTGAAATGAAGAGATGGCTTAGCGGGGTGATAAAGTTTGATTGATGATTAATGGATGTAGTCACAACTGATCTCCTGAGGTGCACATCACCACACACAGATGCACCAGCTGTTTGACTGACAGCGAGGAGCTTCATTAGTGCAACAGATAAACTCATCACATCTCACTGTACACGGCGGCTGGTAACTGAGGTAACCCTGTCGTATGATGGAAAGGTGTTTGGTCACAACAACTATATCTGTCCATTTTTCATTACTGCTAAATTGTGAAGCACTGTTATCCTTGTAGTATTTTATCAATATAAATCACCAAATTGTGGGAGCATTTGATATTTTGGTGAAACGACATAATGATCCTAAAATGCAATATAGCCTGTAAATTATTTTCACTTAGTTCTACTTAAATACACTACTTTTGTGAAATGCTATGAAATATTTATTTATTTTATTTTTTTTATGTATTCATACGTTTTTGTGACTAGTATTTATTTACCT
Source organism: Hypseleotris bucephala (assembly GCA_036025885.1). Lineage (NCBI taxonomy): Eukaryota > Metazoa > Chordata > Actinopteri > Gobiiformes > Eleotridae > Hypseleotris > Hypseleotris bucephala. Next base: position 8,992 of record JAVQKG010015270.1, read on the forward strand.
CTGAGATTAATGGTGTGTAACAAAACTTTTCTTTTGTGGTGAACCTAAAACACTTGCATTACAATTTTATTTATGTTGTATATGATGCGAAGCTAATACATGAGATAACCACATCGCATGACTGAGATCTGTCTGCTTAACACCCTCCATTGTACGCTGTTGCAAATCTGTCATCTGCTTTTATCCCTTCACGCTTTGTCACCCGCTCCATCTCAGCTCATCATGACACATAAGCTGCAGCCTGCCTTTAATGGGATTATAACACATGTACCGCACTATAGGGGACACGTAGGCTGCTGAAAATCTCATCTGTAGCCTGTGTGCACATCTGTGTGAGTGAGCAGTATATCCTCATACAGAGCAGCCTGCACCAAGCCAAGCCTGGATATATGTGCGTGAAATTTCATCTGCAAAATACATCTCTTCTAATGGTCGCTGAGATTGGCAATGACTCAAAGTACGTATAGCATTTAGACAATGGTAAGATTTGATTGAATAGGCATGAAGAAAACTAAAATATACTGGCATATTGGGGTTATAACAGAAGATATTAGAACCATCTGCAACAAGATAATTCCAAGGATATTTAATTTTAAACTGAACAAAAATCCAAATTTTGTGAAAGCAGCAGCATTTCTTTTTATACTTTGTCTACTTTAAAAAAATGTCTCTATCCATAGTGCTGAAATCAAAAATCATGTTTTTATATAAATTATAAATGTTTCCCCCTTTTCCCAAAATACACCGAGACCGATATTATAGAAAATTATGCACTAAAAAGGCATTCAGCAACCCATGGGTAAATTGCCTGCACCTGCTTCCTGTTCATCTAATGCTTGTACTTTATATTTTTGCCTATTTTCAGGAAATTGTTTTTATCAGTGTACCTATTACAGGAAATGACTGCTGCCTTATGTGTGTTTCTAAATCAAAATATTTATACTTCTTAGTTAAGCATCACTGATGGAGGGCAATAAACTCAATGATGGTACCAGACAAACCAGTGCTGTACATTTGTCGTTTTACATTTGTATTTGTAATGTATTTTGGGCATTAGATCAATTTTGCTGGAGTGGCAGGCTTATGTAATTGGGTCATTCTTGTGCTGTGGAACAAAACTCTTTTTTTCTTTTTTCTGGTTTGTAATCCTAGTATTGTCTAACATATTGTTAGGCCAACCAAGGTAAATGCATCTCTTCCCGCTGCTTCGGGCTTGAGGTGCATATGCAATGGATAATTACTTGTAAATTGCAGGGCTAACACTTTGAAATTGCGCTGATAGACAGACATTTAGAAGGAGGATATTTAGATTCACCTTTTTTCAGTTCAGTTCAAATTTATCGTTAAATAAAAACTGAATTCAGAGAATGAGCAAACAAACTAAATAACAAAAACAGTATGCAAACAAACAAAAAGTGCTAGAGGGATCCACTCCCAGGATGGACATGCTTTTGACTCCCTGAATAAACAAGATACAGCATGTGGAGTAAATGATTTAAGATTATCTAATGTTGAACAAAAGTAATCAAACACGTGTGTTATAATTTGTCATAATAGCCTATTACCAAGATATTGTGATGCATAGACCCCTCCTGTTGAGAAATATCTTTTCTGGCTCCAGACATTGCCAGCAGCTTGCTCAGGCTGTGGAACCATTGCTGTATTTATATTTAAACAGAGCTTCTGTCTGTAGCCTGTCTTGGATTCTTGTTTGTATTCTGGTCACGCCGCACTGAACCTTGTCTCTTTTGCAGGTAGAAAGTGGCACTGCTGTCTCCATTGTGAGATTTTTGGTATTCTGTCAGTATACGGTTCATCTGCAAAGCTTCTTGTCTTTGGTTTTTGGCGATGAAGGAGGTTTTAATGCCAGGGGATGAAAGAGGCTGCGGTGACAGAATCTCCCCAATGACTCTTTATGGAGTCTTCCTGAAAAACAAAGTCAATAAGACGCGGGACGCTGAGCCACGAATATTGATTATGTGTCCGGGACTATGAGACAGCAGGGTGATGTAGATGGGACGGTGGGAAAAAGGGAAGTCAGTCGGGAGCGGTCAGGGATATAAAAAGACAGACTGAAAGAGGCAGAGGAGGGGTCTCGCTTGCTTTTGGGATTTACTGATATCAATGGGGCTGCACGTGCATGAGGGGCAGGACGGTTCACTTATGACTGTGGGAAAAATCACATAAAGGTGGAATAAAATAAAGATAGAGGTCAGTGTAAAGCAGAAAAAGAAACACTGACTGCAACAATAGACTGGATTTGGTCATGTACAGTTACAAGAAACTTGACATAAGGCATCAGAATAGACCTTTTCTCTTTTAGATCCAACTCCTCCAACCACCACTATAGATACAATTTGCATTTATATTATTATCTTTTTTACAATTTGGCAGCTCACACTAAACAGTAATAATATATGGCATAACTCGACAGTATATAACTTCTAGCATCAGCTATAGGGAGACACTTTCTTGGCAGCCAGTACTTGAAAATCCCCTTGGTATCTGCAGCCAACCTTTTAAAATGTAGTAATAAGCATTGTTTTATACTACTAAAGTTCACAATTTTATACTAATGATTTCAAGTAAAGGGCTAAAAAATGTCTTCTGAAGAAAATCTGCGCACATAATGTTGGGAATAAATCAATAGATCTGATAAGGATTATCTCCCATGTACTATAATTTAAAAACTCTGAAATCTATATGTTTTTTTTACCCAGATACATTCTAGTTACAGACTTGTTTTGATAAATGTAAATAACTGAAGTGCCACAAAAGGCCACATGGGGACTAAGTGACTGACCCGTATGACTGAAAGCCTGCTCTCATGCTGTTAACTTCAAAGACACACTTTCAAAGACTCAGGTGTGAACCATATCTGTGAATATATTTAAACTTTAATCTACACTGACTCGTCGCTGGGATATATCTAGGTCATAGCCACTAAAATATATTTTCCCCAAATAATCTGTGAACCTTTCCAGTTTTCCATGTTGTTTAGTACTTGTAAATTCAAAATGCTTGCTCATCTCTGTTCAATACATGTTTGTTTTCTTTTCATCCCACCACAAATGACATTCTCACAGTGTTGAATAAGGTCTTTCATCAAAACACCAGACATTGCACATTATCATTAGCAGAATAACTGTGAAACTGAAGCTTATCTGATTGACAGCTTTAAGTGCAGCAGACAGTAAAAAGAAATAAGTACAGCATAATTTTTTACATTACACAGTTCCTGAAAACTTAAACCCAGAAACATCAGTGCATTTTTGTAACTAATGAATACAGAATTATTATTAGATTTTTGTGATTGGCAGGTTAGCTACTATGGGAATAATAAATATATGGGCAGGAACAATTGTTTTTGCGTAAAGATCTTTTTGGGATTCCTGACAGTTTTGACTTACTGTTCTTGTTCTTAATAGAGTTTAAATTAATAAGACAATGTGGAAATGTCAGAAAGTAGATGAAGTGAGATCAAACAGTTATGTGACATGAGCAGGTGTTGTGGGAGCCTTCTCTACTCTCTTTGTGTTTAGATTGTGTTTAGTTTACATCTACTTGGTTTTCTTCTTATTCTGTGTTGTTCAAAATAGCTTTTTTTTCTTGGAAAGAGTGGGTCCGTTGGCATTTGTGTGTCTGTGAACAAGTTCCCACAAAATCTATTGCACAAATTTGGATGAAACTTTCAGGGAAGGTCAGGAGTGACACAAGGAAGAAGTGATTAGATCTTGGGAGTGATTTGGGATTACGGTTTGGATGTTGGATGTAATTTTTAAAATAATATCCCACTCTCAGCCCTGCCGCTGCTTTATCAACAGAACATCTCCTCCACCCCTCCCCCATTGTAAAGTCTGACACTGGCCCACAGCTGAGTAGAGTACAAATACATTAAAGCACTTTGAGAAGACAGACCTCCACTAAGGCAGCTCAAAAAAGTGAGAAAAGTCACTTGTCAAGACTGAACTCCACCCAACACTACTGCTACATTACAGAAAACTAAACATAAATACTATTTGATAGAATCTCAGTTCAACCATTTTGAAAATAATGACTTTTACATAGGGGAAATAGGGGAAATTCCACAAAACCATTTACATGTGCATGGAGGAAATTATATATCCTGGCATCTGTCTACACTCTCAGAGTGCTTTCTAGTTTTATTTGTTTTTTTCTATGACAATATATCTATACACTACTACAGGAAAGTGCATTCATTTACCAATGCTGTTCCCAAAATCACTTTAAAATACCACTCTTTATAGGAAGAAAAAAAAATGGATGATTTCTCACGGCATACCTGGCAATCACTCACACACTAGTCTTCCCTGGCACACTGCTGAAAATCAAGGAATCAGAGGACTGGTTCCTAAATTGTGGCTCAAGACAAAAAAGTATGTAGAAAGTTTGAACAGAGATTCAGTGCTCAGTTAAATTGAAGCCTGGTGTTGTTTGATTGGAAAATGTTTAATCCCATTTGTTATTAAGGTAATAGTAACAATAACATGGTTGCTCAATATGTTTTGTCTTGTAAAAATCAAATCACAAAAATGTTGTTTGATTTTCACTGACAAATAGGAGTCACATCACTGTATGTCTGTGTTGCTCCCTCCAGATTCCAGACTAATCCTGCTGCTCCCCGCTTTGACACTATCTTTCCAACAGAACGTCCAGTCGAGAGGTCAGCCGCTGATGATATTCTGAGAAACCACTGGGCTCAGCGCGGCTATAGGTGCGACCCCCGGTGTTACCTTCATTCCCTCTACAGTCTTAGACGGCTCTGATTAAAAAAGCTGTCCTCCTAACACCCCCGGAGATCTGGAGCCAAAATGACCTCCGCTGCCCACGAGCTGTGAAATAAGAGGCAGGTGAGATCAAGAGGAGGGAGCATGTGAACACAAGACGTTGGCATGGTAACGCTGGTGGGACGGGTGTGTTGAAGATGTGTACTTCAGTTAAATTTACTTAAGTCATTTATTTTTAAAAATTTACTTCTGAGAGTGGTTTTCGTGCTCCATACATTTTTACTGTTACTTTAGTAATAGTTTTAAGTAACAATGCTCTTACTTGAGTAAATATTTGGAACTAGTAGTAAGAGTACCTTTACCCACCTCTGCATGTTACCTATAGCTTTCTGTTGTGAAAAAGTAAGGTTTGGTTTATTTCCTGTGATTGTGAACATGTTATTTATTTATTTATTTACTATTTTTCTCATTATATTATAGCCTACTTAATAGTTTGTCATTATTTGTAATTTATAAATTCCATCTGACATTACATTCAAACAGTTATTTATTAAGTTGTTTTTTTTTCTACCATTACTTTGTCACTCATAAGAAATGATCTGGATACATACATTTTACTTCTAACATGACTTTGAAGTAACGGTATGGTACTGAGTAAAATTACTGGCTGCTCTACAAACTTCCACTGATTCCTCCACTGATCCTCCACATCATTAATCTATAACACTCCGCGGCAGGTTGCCAAGTTCACGTGTCCCAGCATGACTTAATAAGTGTCAGACGTCTCACAGAGAAAGCCAATAAAGCAATGCACTCGGATGGAAGATGGAAGATGGAAGAGGGACGGTGCGTTCAAGTGCCAACAATACATTCTGGCACAACTTGACGACAGACAGCTTCCAAACAGAAACAGAGCATCCAAATAAAACCTTCTCAAAAGCAAACACAGTCATCAGTTTTGCAGGCAACATAGTTATCATGCATATTACTTTGACTTCTGTTTTCTTCTGTAGTGCAGAGAGAGCCTGGTGTGTGACTAATCCACAGGTTTCAATTTCACTATTGTGTTCGAGACAATGTGAACAGGATGTTTTGGTACTAGTGTGGAAGATGTTGAATATTTTTTTCTAAATACGCTAATAGTCTAGCATCAAGAACATCCGTTTGCTGGTAAGACATTCTGTCAGTATGATGACCTTGACCAAAAACATAAATACTTTTATTCATGAGAAACCTTGTATTCCCACTCTACACAGTTAGTTTAAAATGCACTTATGAAATAATCATTATTCACTGACAATTATTCTTCAGCTTCCATCCATGTTCAAATATTAGCATAGGGTGAACAGGTGAATCTAAATGGCCTATTATGAACATGACTATACTATTGTCAGTGTATGCCTACAACTTGTGACAAACTGGGTTTAAACAGCTGCAAAGTGCACAAATTGATTAAATCACATAATTAGTACAGTTATTCCACACAGATACACCTCCTGCTAATGAGAACAACTACAGCTGGAAGTTGAGGATTTTTGAAATATTCCATTGAGATTTAAATTAGCTTTATAAAAGTCCTGTGGTTTCAGTGCAAGAGACCATCACTTATACTAGGCATTTTAATTAAACATAAATTATAAAACAGTTTGACAATTAAAACATGAATAGCTGCAGCAGTAATTGCACGGTGCGGTTGTTTAGGGCTATGGCCTTGGTCCAGTTGGAGACTTGCCCATAAGTCATCAGAGGCTGGTTTGTTGTGCCCTGTTGTTGAACACTGTGGTTTAGGGACATTAATCAGTCATAGCCCAAAGGTGTGGCAAAAACAGGTCATTTTGTGGCATTTGTGCTTTCATTAATTAAGATATTATTTTAGCTTATTATATTTCCCTCTCTCTTGTGGCTTGCAAAATGTAGACAAGAGAGTTACAAAATACGTTAACTCCTTCTTGCTGTAAAAATAAGTGATATCAGGCATAATCAATTGCATTTTATTCAGCATTATGTTGAGTTGCACCTTTTGAGAATTCCTTGACAGGCCTTCCAATAAAACATGCATTTTACTGCATACTACTGTGGGTATTTTTATTTAGTGGGAAGTGAAACATTTTCTCAAAAACTAGAACATCCCAGTTCAAGCCCACATCATGTCACTATCTGCTACATTGCAAAAGGAATAAGCTGCTGTATCTCTTATCTGTCTCTTTGCTGTCCTTGCATCTCTGCTCTGCAAGACATGGCCTTTTGCATAACACAAAAACACACAGGATACATGTAAGATCTGACAATGAAAAAGCAATACTTCTTCCCAATACAACCAGTGTAGCTGCAGCTTAGTTAAAGGTTTATCCTATAGTCATTTATTTCCATTTTCTTGTATAAACAGCATTGGTTGGGGATCATAAAAATGGGTTGCTTGATCTGATTGGGTTTAGCGTAGTAGGGGTCCTAAACACAAAAGCTATGAAGAAATCAAGTACAGTAGGTTGATCCATTGATTTAGAAGCAAGTATTAGAGATGAGTGCTTACACAGTAAAGATATGTAGATTTAGATGTATATATTAGAGATTATACTTTTTTGTTTTGTCTTGGTGGGTGGCATGGCACTTTTTCCCGGCAAAAGAAAAGAAAACTTCAGTTTAGGTGCAAACCCTTTTTTTCTCTCACTCAGTGTCAACAATGCAAAGTACAAGCAAGATGTAGTATCTTTCCTATTTATGTGTTTTGAACTCCTGGGACAGTCTGTGCCTCAGTATGTAAGATTACTCAAACATTGTGAAACAAAACACTGTAACTCTAGAAAAATTATGATATCATAGAAAGCTTAATAAAACGTTAGTCAGGTTAGAGTTAATCAAAAAACTGTGCTGCACTATACTGAATCTAATGTTCTTGAGAAATAAGTTTGCAAAAGCTTGCAACTAAAAACTGAAAAATCACCAAAGACAAACCATGAAAAAACATAAAATTAATTTCAATTGCGAAGTGGTGTGTACTTAGATTCTAATCAGGGAAAAGTGTGCCAACTAAGGCAGTGATTGCTCATTGACTTTTAAATTCTTCCCTCGTTAGTACATCCCATTTGCCATTTTCAGATCTCTTCAGCTCCTTTATTGAACAATTGATTGTTTTTCTCAGCAAATATGTGATTATTTTCCATTGATTATCCTAAAATGCCGTCAGATTGGGGTTAACCTTTAGGTAAATGACTCTGCTCATAAAACATTTGGGACAGATATTTGAGCTGATCCTTACGAACTTTCTTTTTCTATAAAAAACCTATAAAAGCACATTCTCTCTAAAGCAATAATTTAGTTTTCCTGGATTTCTCATAGTGTGCCCCAAAATTACTTGTCCCAGTTCTGTCAAAAAACGCTGAACTTTTTACTTGGGAGCATAATGCGTGTGTGAGGTTTGGGATCTGAAACCGTGACCCTCTCTTTTCAGCTCTATATACTTTCTTATGCATCATTAAAAACAGGCACAGGGAAAGTTGCTTTGTAACAGCTTTGTAGCATCTGAGGAGAGCAGAGTACATAACGCCAACTGCAGTGGAAGCTAACACAACAAAGACACTTGAGGTCCTGTAGAATCATGTAGGTTCAGGAAAACAACATTATTCTTATTAGGACACATGTTAGCCTTGTCTAATGTAACCCAGTTGCCTTATGGAAGTACAAAAATGAGAATATGAATGGATCAAATTGATAGGGGCGGCAGTGGTACAGTGTAAAGGCACTCGCCCTGCATCCAGAGGGTCGGTTGTGTGGGGCTGTGTCCCTGTGCAAGAAACTTAACCAACATTGCCCAAGAATGAAGGTGGTAGTAGGGGGGTGCTTACCCTGTACACTGTCTGAGATAGGGTCTAGTTCTGAAACCACTAACATGAAGAAGCAGAAGGTGAATGAGTGAAAAAGTTTAAAAATATCAAAAGACCTGAAGGAAAGTCTGTCTTCATACAAGGTCGCACTCTAGCTTTTGACCTTTCGAGTCCAGCAGCTTTTGGACAGGGACTACTGCCCTGTGGCCAGGAGCATTCAGTTATGTTGTGCTTGGCAAATTGGGAGCTGCTGTGAACCTCTGCTGGTGTCCTCTTTTGAAGCCCTTTACTTCACGCCTCACAGCATGTAAATATAGGAGCTTCTGCCTTGGGTGTGTGGTTGCTATTGTACCACAGTGGTGTCCAGTGTTGTAAAATTTCATGGTGCAAAGTGAACATATATTTACTCAACGGGTGCAGTCTCCTTTTATGGCTTTTTCGCTAACTGTGAAACTCATTGAAATTGTTAATCTTTGTTATTCTGCCGCATTGACTTAATTATAGTTAATTCTTAATTTTAATGACTGGTAAGCATCCAGTCTTCTCTCAGCTGACCCTGTGTCACTGCCTGCAGCATGTTCATTAGCTCCATTGTCCTTCATGAGCATCCAGATTTATTCATTAAAAGTTAGGAAAATGTTGAGGTATAAACAGTAAAAATAAAAGGGTAACACACAATGGGGGTGAAGAAAGCTTAATTCACCCTTCACAACATTGGATTGTACATGAAGTGTACATTTAGCTAAATAATGTTATATTTTGTGTTATTATATCTTAGATTAACTGTAGATGGCCTTAAATTGTAGTTCTTTTATTTAACTGGCAAGAGTGCTTGGTTGGAAATGGATGTATTATTATATCGGCGAAACGCAAGAATCGCGTTCGGCGATATTATAGTTTTATGTCTGTCCACGTCCGCAGATTGGCCGTGTGACCGCGATAACTCAAAAACGAAATGCCGGATCACTTTGAAACTTTGCATATACTTTGACCCTATAAGGACGCCAAACTGTATCGATTTGGGTACATCTGCGATGAATAGTAATTAAGTAATTAATTAATTAAGGATTCAATTTGTAAATGCATTAACTCAGAAAGTTTTTGCCCTATCTTCTTCTAACTTGCTGGACAGTTACATATGATGAAGACGCTGAACTACACTGAGTTTGGTACTTCTTCGATTAATGATAATTGTTTAATTAACAAATTAATGATTTTGAGCATTTTATTGGAGCCATTACTCCTAGTGAACATGAACCAAATCTAATGAAGTTTGGCACAGTGATCCGGGTAAGGGTCTATTTAATGGACATATACAAATTATCACGGTCGGATAAAAAATGCCTCTCATAAAAAAGCGCCCCCATGTTTATGACTCCTATGGGACTCTGTATACATTTACTTTGTCGGAGAGTTATGAAACTTGGTACAGTGATTCTCCACATCGTGCTGAACATAAAATATTATTGTGGCCCCACCCTGCGGCAAACAGTAGGTCGGCCATTTTGGATTAAAATTGGGAAGTCAGGTATATTTGACAGCCTCTAACTTGCACATACTTTGCCCGATGACACTCACTCTGACCAATATGATGCAACTTACCTTCAATAGCGCCACCTATGGACAACATTCAAAATGTACTTTTAGAAAAATTTACACAACTTGGTAAAAGCATTCTTCACAAACATCCAGACAAATCAAACACGTCAAATAGACCCTTCCCATATTTGTCATCATGGTTTGGGGGCGGGGCCTCTTAATTGCTCGTTAACAGTATAAAAACCCTTAGAAATCACAGATTAAAGAAGCAGTTAGTGCCAAAACATTGCATAGGGGAAATTAGCTGTCCTGGCGTCGGTATGAACTCTCTGAGTGCTTTCTAGTTTTTGTTGTAATCAGGCAAAAAAAAAGAAAGAAAAAAACTGATTTTAATATTTTTTAAAAGATAAACTAAAAAAAGTAAATATTTTTGAAAATTAAGGCACACAGAACAAATTGTCCATGTCATCTCACATTGTTCACAACATAAAGAAACACTACATTTTATTGTAGGTTGACACTAATATCACTTGAACTTTAGAGACTACTTACTTAATACAATAAATGAGCTGTTCACAGTAAGGTCTAAAGTAGCCTGGCTTACCAGACTCGTCCTCTGTCAATTCTATCCAGAC
>JAVQKG010015465.1:0-13893 GCA_036025885.1 Hypseleotris bucephala
TATTCTTCTTTTCCTCAAAAGTTCTCCGCGAAAACGGCACTGACTCAATTGAATGAATATTTTCAGTCATTTTGACAGCCGCTGAAAAGTTACGCGCATGCGTGTTGGCTGATAAGCTGCTTCACTGACAGCTTTTTTTTGTTCAAAATGCTCATATCCAGTACACAGGCGCCAGCACGAGCTGTACTACTTATTATCATAGTGCGCATGCGTGCGACAAGCTGTCAGCTTTCCAGCTTTTCGCAACAAAACGGGACAGATTAGGAGCTATTTGAGACGAAAACGACGGAACATCAATATATTATAACAGAACACATGGACAGACGAACATTTTAATGATTTTTATTGAAGGGTTTGGGCATGCACTGCATTTATAGCTTATTTTGACCGCTCGCCACTGGTGGTTATCCTTTGTCAAAATCATTTCAATTTTCAGTATTTTGTATATCTTGCCTCAAGTTGCTTCTATTCCAGAATTTAAACATTCTGTTTACAAACTTTGAAGTCTATAGTGACTGACTGGGGCCAGAATTCCTGAGTGGTGTGGGTCTTGATCTAAAAAGCTTGTCACTCAATGGTTGAAAGTAGTTTTCAATGCCTGCCAGTCCTGGACACCTCTAAAGTAGCCTACCATCTCCAGTGTCTGTGGAGCGAATGAATAGTTTTGTACAGTGCTCTTTCATTCCTATTGACATGCCTTTTTACTTGCAATTTCATTTTTTTCTTTCCACGGACCACTGCTGTTTTTTCTTATCAGCTAAAAATTCAAAAAATCAGATTTACTGGAGTATGGTGGGAGACAATACATATCAATCCAGTCTGATACAGTCACTCAATGTTTTCACGCACCACGCACGGGCTCACGAAAAAAAAGGGATAAGCGGACATTATAAAGAGCTAGCGTGAGGATCAACTCGCGATCTAAATGCAAATTCGCCAAAAGGGTGTGAAAGCATTGAGGAAGTTATTACCTACATGGCTGGCTTTGATGAACAGCTCTAGGCCTTGTCGGCAAAATACCAAAGTGGAGAATTGCGACCATGTGATTAAGATGAATAATTACGCTTTCAAATGTATTTCTTTCTTTTTTTATATAAGACTTGGTTGAACCTCTGAGCGCTGGTGGGTGGTGGTGGGTAGGAGATGAGATGGTGGTGGGGTGAGCACATGTAGTGGAGGTCTGAAGGTGCACCAAAAATGCATATAATTTTACAGAGAAACAAATCTCATTTAGTTCTCTTACTACTCAGGCTTGGGACTTGAATGAATATGCTTGTGACAACCACAATAGATTAAGATAATAAATAAATTGATATGAGCCAGAATGTGCTTCTCCCTCTGTGAGTATTTTATGGCAATTATTAAAAATGTGTCTAAGTCATGTGTTTCACTGCAAATGTGTGCCTTAAAATTCTACCTCCTGTCTTTTAAAATCCAACTACAGACAGAGTGGAAATGCTTTCAGAGTCAGGATCAGGAACTTTAAAAGCCAATCTTCAACATAACTCTAATGCAACCAACCATTTGTGTACTGCAGTGATTCCCAAGGACACTTCCCCAAACATGTTCTGATGTGACAACCTCACTTAGGATAAACTCTTAAAAACACACTTTTGGAAGTACATAAGTCACCTTTAGACAGGAGACACACTGAGTGAGAGAAATGAAAGCAATTTTTCTGCTTTTGAAATGTAAATGCAGAGCGATTTGCTGAATACCTTTGAAGAAATCATGTTATTAAGAATCAGGTGTCGGTATGCGGCGACCATTGATACGAAGTTCATAATCTTAAATGAAATATATTTCTTCCTCTTGCAGTTTCTTTACCCTTTTCACCACAGTCGAAGCAGAGAGTCGGCTTTGTGTGAAAAGGTCAGGAGGGTTTGGGCTCCCCGCTGACAGCCCAATGTCATCACTTTACCCCACACTCCGTAATCACTGCCTTTACAAAACCAAGCACACTTAAATGTCTACCAAACACCACTTAGGCACTAGATGTTGCAAATTGCTACACAGTCAGATGATGTTTGCCACTACACTGATGCAGTCCTTTAGACTTTAGAGGCTTGAGGTCTTCCACATAGGACAATGTGGCCTATCAACATTGAATTGGGTTGATTGGTAAAGTTAAGTGGTATCCAAATCATGGATTTGTGCCAAAAAGTGGGCCGCTAACATTTTTTGAGCAGTTGCCGTAAATTTCAAGAAGTTGTCATTGAAAAATTAGGGACAGAAGCACTTGGAGAGCTCAGACCCATACTGAGGCAATGACCTATATTTGACTATAGAGATATACTATAGTACCTATATGTGGATTTAAACCAAGGGATCTTCTAGTTCAAGGGGAAATGCCTTTTACATTAAATTACAACACTTGCTGTAAACAGTATTGTGTGTTGTTTAAAACAAGCCATTTGCTGAGAGAACAACCCATGCAGAGCAGTAATTAAGCCAAAACTATGGAAATAATATATACATTTCACATTTTGGATGCAAAACCATCTTTGTCTTTAATTATGGTCTATCCAGAAGTCTTCAGGTCTCATATACGCACCAATTTATTTTATTCTGACATTAATCGGTCTACAAATTATTCAACTAGCACAATAATCATTGGTTGCAGCCCTACTCCAAAACAGTATTTTGAAATAACACCAGAAAGTAATATTTGTGACATTCACTCTAGTTGTTTTACTGTAAGATGGTGAATTGATTGAAAGTTGCACTTGACTAACCCATATACTGTAAGCTCACAATGCTGATCCCGGGCCAATAGTCACAAAGCCCCTCACCACTCCCTTTCATCACACCAGCTCACAGTCACTTTCTGCTGCAAAACAAACCACGGCTGTGATACTGTCATTCATCAGAGCAGACAGACAACACTTGAGCACCCCAGAGTCGGCCATAAGTGAATTTCCAAACCTTGTTCTGCAGTAAACAAACAGAATAAGTCATCCATTCTGCACTATCCTCTCCATGGAATTGTGGTAGTTTTATGACAAATTCAAGGCAGCGCTGGGAATGTGAACACAGTTGGATTTCAAAAGAAAAATCTGTGATGCCGTTCGGGAAAATTGAGTTTACACAGCAAAGGACCTCTCTGCTCCAACTGTATATCTCCACTGAATAGGTTCCATTTTAGAGCGATCACCTCAGAACTGAGCAAGGATCATCTGGTGAATAGAAAAGCACTATATTTGTCATGTTTTTTTTTCTTGATGTCCAATCTTTTAAAACATCAGCGGACTATTTAATATAACTTAATTGATTTGTAATGTTTTAATTTGGCCTAATTAAAAATACTACAGCCATTATTAATTATAGAATGTGACAAGATAAGACAGGTTGATTAATAGACTCTGTTTTGTTGACTTGTAATGGCATATTAAAAACGAAACCCTACCCTATTTAAAAAGTAAAAAGTAAAAAAAAAAATACTGAAGTAATATTTTAAAATAGAAATAAATCAACCAACTTTTCAACATTTTACAACTCCCCAACTCTTACCTGCCACAAAATGTATTAAGTCTTGATAAAAAAAGAGAGTCCTAATTAGTAGACTTGCCTCATTTTGCTTTGCTACATATGCAATCAAATGGAGTGGGTCCAGGGTGTACCCCATCTACGGCCCATAGTTACTTGAAGGCTTTAGTGAACAGCAACCCCTAACAGAAATAAACTGAACAAAATAAATGATTTGAAAAGACTGTCTACCTTTCAGAAATGACAATATTCGGCTTCCAATGCAATAGCAACAACAATAGCAGTTAGCATAAACGCAAAACCTAACTTGAGTTTGTTGACAATTGGGCATTATTTTGCGTCAAGTAAACCAGTAAAATTGTAAAACCATTTGTTCCGAACATTTCAGAACATACCTCTAGGTAACAAATAGGTGCCTCATACAATGATACCGACTATCTTCTTAAGCTATTTAGAAAAAACATAATACTTTTCGCCTTTTTTTGAAAGATGCCACCCACATGCACTCACAAACCTGGCACTCTCAGTAATTTAACACTGCCTAAAATCCCTTTTTAACTCCCCGGTGTACCCTGCCTGGCGTAAAATCTGCCTCCCGAGTGCCGTTGCTACATTTCAGCATTACAATTTGGAACTGTTTAAAAACTTGTCTAGACTGAATCTCATTGTTTTACTGTGACCTCCATTCTGGCTTTTCTTTGGCTGCTCCCACATGGAATCCATTTTTTATGCTGGAGACGTATTGTTTCAACCCATTTTCTTCTTCTCCTCAGGTGCGGAGGTATGCTGTGTTTTTTGGGGGAGAGGCGGTGTGTGCTGCCTGCCTGCAGAGAGATGCTGTTTGCTTAGGTACAACACGTGCTAGCTCCACAGTTGGTGCAAGGGAAGAAATTTGAGTTATTGTCTTAGTCTGATTATAACTGGATTTAAAGTGCACACAGATGTCTTACTACAACTGTGCTAGGGTAGTAATTTGAAGTCATTTGGAACTTTTGAAATGAGATTAAAATACCATGTTGACTTTAACAACTGTAGCTAGTCCACCGTTGCTCAACCAAAGAAAGTAGCTTGTTTGTAATTGTTTTTATAGCTATGTCTGTGTGGCTTTGTTTTGTAGAGTTGTGGTCTTTATAAAGGAATGGATACGTCATTTAAGTCAATTACCTGTGTGTATTAGCATTAACAGAAAGTCAGGTTTTACAACTTCTATACTGCCTCATAACAGTTCATGTGTTACTGTGTGCTCTGGATAATACATAACAGCTTTTCAATCATTTGAGAAAGTGATTAAATTAAGGCTTTGTTAAATACAATATGAAGGTCCAATTTCTCGTGCCCATAAGTACATTTACCCTCTGCTATTCTTTCAATGCTACAACAAGTCAGGAACAGGTGGCAAGTGCATTGCAATTTCTGTTGTTATATATAATACTAATACTTGGGTAAATATCTGGAGATAGTAGTTTGTTTCACATCAGGGCACATAAATTGTTTACATCAACTCAACTCAACTACAAATAATTCTACAAAGGACTTAGACAATCTGCTGAAGCAGTCCAGGCTTCGAATTTAAAACCAACAAACTTCTTTACCAGTCTGATCACTTGTAAAGTTTGTTCCCTCGTCTTCCCCATCGCATCACCATAAAATAACATCACTTTAACTGGTGAAAATCAAACATGTGGTTCTCTCTTCCTGCGCCGAAACATCAACCTGAAAGCAATAAGGCAGCGTCTGCTCGCCTTTATCGCTAATGGGCCCCAAACTGCAGCGCTTAGACTGAATATGAATGTACCTGGGCTGAATTATTAATGTTGCGCTGCGCCTTCGTATTCTGCCTGGCACTTCCAGAGGTGATGGTCCTCCCACGCGGATTGGGAGCTGTCACCCGTAATTGGAGAAATCACGACAGCGCGGAGTTAAGTGCTGCACAGTCCCTGGGTGAAGATCCCGATGGTGTGTACGCAGAAGCACTGGGAACACTTCTCTATAGGGGCCTAGTCTCCATAGCTTTCCAAATAATACTCTTCTTCATTAACTCTCTGTCTGCCTCAGTGAAAGAACCGATCTTATTTCATTTGAATACGACTGCAAATTGAAAATTGTAAGTAGTTCCATATAGCGTGCTCTATGTAGAAAGACTGTACATGGATGTAGTGAAAACATTACCTGTTGGAAATTTCAATATTTGTGTAAGCAGAATACAAGTAGTTGAACTGAGTCAGTAACTTGTGAATGTTGTTGGTTGAGATGTAAAGTGTTCAAAACTGTAGAATGCTACATTATTAAAGTTACACAATTACAATATTTTTTGACTACTAGGTTAGGTTCCCATATAGGAAAATTTTTCCTCTGCATTTGACCCATCCCTCAACGCCGCTGTGGCAATCTGTCAATAGCAGTGGGCATCTTCAGATCTTGAGCCAGGATTTTAGGTTAGGATGTACCTAGCTGGAGAATTTACCAAGTGCATGTTTTGGTTGATGGGGAAACTGGAGTACCCAAAGAAAACCCACCCAGACACGTGGAGTGTCTGGGACTTCTTGCTGTGAGGCTAAAGTGCTAATCACTGCACTAATGTGTCACCTTTACAATTTGAAGTGACTGTGTGGTTTAATTTGGATCTTTCTACTGAACTATTTTTGTCTGAATGTTCCTTTGGATGTCTCAAAAATAAATATGTCCACTTTTTACTTTTTCACAGTTTGTACTTGGAAGTGGTTAAATTACACTGGCTTCAATTTTAGTGTAATAGGCCTCAATTTTTTTAAGTAAGAAGAACAAACAAAACTTCTTCAGCTTTGTATCCACATTGCTAGCACACATAAAACGCTATATACTCTACAAATATTAATCTGCAAAATTTCAAGCATTAGGCACACATACATTGAGGGAATACATTTGAGCCAGTCACTCGAAAAAAGGAGATAAGCCACTCTGCCTTGGCCTGTGACCTATGAACTGCACCATATCTTTGGGATTTTCACCGAGCATGTTCTGGTAAACCGCGTGAGCTCAACCGAATCTGATGAAAAACACAGTGATAGTGCGCCGGGCCGCTTCTTGACGACCCCGCGGTACATTTTTCTGACAGAGTGACAAGTGCGTGCTAGGCGTGTAGAACTAGGGTCCCGCCAAGCACCCAGGGGCACCATCAAAACCGACAGCTCATAGCACAACATGAACCCCTGTGCGCCCAACATGCAGCCCAAGTTGTGGAGTTTTGGTGGTTGCCCTGGAACTATGGCGTCTGTCAGTTTTCATGACAGGAGCAAGATTGGAGTTTGTCATTCTGGTTCAAGTGTGGTGATATTATAACCCAGTCAACCCAGAATCAACATCCACGTATCCCATTGGCTTGTCTCGTCAATGCTAAGGTGATGGAGGAAATCAAATTGTCCAGGTCATGTGGTGACAAGGTCAAAAGAGGGTGGATGCATTTGGAGTTATTGAAGCGATAAGTGGAGTTCAGCCTGCGTTCCAGGTGCAAGAGATCACTAGATTTCTATCAGAATTATAGGTTAGAATTTAATAATAATTAACGATAAAAGAGCGACAGTTTTAATAGTAAGGTACCAGTGTTGCAAAAATACCATAGCCTATACAGCTCTTAAACTTAAGCCCACATTTCCTTTCATCAAACTAAATACTATACTCTGACTATAGCAAAATTTTTGAAGATTTATCGCTATCGGTCATCCTGTATGTAGGTAATATTTGTTCATTACCTCTATCAAGTCAGCACTGCACCACGGTACAATGGAAGAAATCAAATAGTCCAGGTTATGTGAAACAGTGACAAGGTCAAGATTTGGGGGATGGGTTGCTTTCAGAGTTCTTGAAGCGATAAGTGGATCCTGATGCGTTAAGGGTTGTCAATTTTGATAAGAGTACAAAACTGGGTCACAGATTTAGGCTTGCCTCACCGGAGCACAGGCTTTTGTCAAGAGAAATCCTGCACAGCCTGTTTTTAGCTCCACAATTGGAACTTAATCACTCTAATCCATTCATTGGATTATGTTGCTCGCGTTTAATATAAACCATCTGTGTGAGAAGGTGCCTCGGTGTTAAATAGCAAGTTCAACTTCCATTGTTTCGAAGTTAATTTGGAGAGTGCATTCCCAACACTTAAATGCATTAGGTGGGTGGTGAGAAAAAAATGACCCAGTAAAAATACTAGAAAACAAATAGTGTTCTATGCTGCAAAAATAGACTAAGCTAAATAAAAGTGTGATTGTGACCAACATGGCTGTCCTATAAATCTGAAACTATATACCACTAACTACTAAATTGGCAATCCTACACAATTTTCATGGCAGCTAGAACCAAAGTCACAGCATGATAAGGGTTCAAACAACATTTGAATGGATTTTAGAAGTGTTCAAGGTATCGCTTAAATAAAGTTCTCTTTTTGAAACCAGTATGTATCTCATTTTCTTCTCGGGGAAGCAGAGTAGTTAGCCGTCCTGCCTCTAAGGAAGAAGATTGAGGGTTCAATCCTCAGGGAAACTGGCTCAGGAAAAAGTCTGCATCTTTTATACTTTTTCTGAATTTGGTTCCCTACTCTTAAAAGACATGTAATTGTTAATTGCTCCTATTCACTGTCCATGGTGTACCTTGCCTAAGGCCCATGGTTGCTCTGTTAAATCCAATGTGCGTCTATATAGGTATATCAAAATCATAAGTAAAGAAACAATTCTGCTGTATATTTCACTACTTAAACAGCTACAACTCCACTCATTTAGTATCTGAACTGACAGTACATACAAAGTGAATATCCACATACTGTATATATTTATAGTGTGGTGAAAACACATTGACCCTAAGGCAAACAAAGCATTTCATTTCCTCTTTCAGGTAAATGAAAAACATGCCATACCGATGCAGATCACAGAGATAGAAGTTTACGGCGCCTCTGTAATGCAAATTCTATGGACATGAAAAGGAAATGAGAAAAAACAAGTGTGCCACCATCAGTTCAGGATAGAAAAAACCACAATATACTGTATATATGGGAATAGATTTATGGAGGCTCCCTGGAAATTGCAAGATATAAAAAGTAAGTACAGTAGATGAAAAAATGCATATACAAAAAAAACAACAACAATTTTAAGCTGGTTACAAAACACAAAACATCCAGTCATTTTGATTGAGGCTTCAAATTATTTCTAGTCTGGTTTTCCACTACTTAAAATGTAATGACGATACCAGAGTAATGTAGAATTTACTAATGATCTCCAAACCCCAGCTCAAATTATTATTAGACGCATCTTCAAAAGTTTCTGATGTTGGAAAAACATTCAGAAAAGTGCTAACCACTGCATGCATTTATTAAACTCACATTGTAATAATTCACAGCATTATCACAATAGAAAAACTGAAAGTACCTCATAAACTTGCATATCTGGAGAACTAGAGGGAAGTATTATACCATATATCTGTTTGACCTCTGGGTTTTCTAATAATGAGATACAGAATAATTCATTGCCATGTTGAATTTTTGATACAAATTTATGAACAGGTAAAGTCCTGTTTTAAAATGGCAATTTAATCCAGTGACAGGGTCAGTGGGGTTAGTGGTATTTACAATAATTCTGACCATAAAAGAAAAAGAGGTGTTTTGTTTTATTTCTGTGTAAAAATAATAGTTGCAGGTGGTTAGTATTTTGATTTTAAATTAGCCCCAAGGTTGTGTTTGATGAGTTTTTAACCTGTGCACCTCTTAAACACAAAAGGCTCAAGTGCAGTTTTAAATCTTTCAATTGTATGACCATGCTGTGTCAGAGCTATTGCAGCTGGTTACCACATTTTGTTAATATTTTACTGTTATATAATGGCATGTTTTGATTAAAATGGAATTTGAATTACCTAAATATTTTTTTGTGTAAAACCAGAAGACTGATTATCATGATTATACAATCGTTACATTTTCTGCAATTAAAGTAACCTAACCACCACCACCTCTACCACTACTACTACTACTTCCACCAGTCAGTCTCAGGGCAGAGGCCAGCAACCTGCAGAGCTACCTGGTAATACGGCTCTGTTTTAGTGCTCTACACATATTTTATTGAAAAGCTAATGCTATAAAAATGATACACAACAATAAGAATTTAAAAAATGTTCCGAGCTATTGTGAAAACAACAACACCCTCTTCCCTCAAGAAGTCATTCAAACTTTGTAGTATTGTCCTCATGGCTCTTCCCCTTTCCATTCCTGTAATAGATTCAAATGAATTCAGTATCAGCCAAGAGCTACTGACAGAGTTAAGATATTTGTGCTGGGCTGACACCACTGTTCGGCTCATCTCTATACAAATTCAATTTCAATTTGAAAAGCTGGCCCGCTGTTATTGCGCATTTGTCAAAACATCAACATTAGTGTGAATAGTCCAGTGGGGGAGGCTGTTGTGATCCTTGTTTCCTCACAGTAAATTCAGATGGGTCATTGTTCTTGAGTTTAAAGTCGAAATTTAAAGCATTGAAAGAGAAGTGACAGGGGGCGCAACAATGGCCCCAGTCTGGATTCATGCCACTCTTGTAGGTGTGGATCACCTTTGAGGTTTGAACACTGCATTGTAGACCATTTTGGTGACAAGCCCTTCCCTTTTTATACAAGCAAACAAAAACATGCCAAATTCAATGCCTAAAATTAAAATGTAAAAAATGAAAGGGGAGGAATTGGTGGGATCAAAGTGCATTGTGTAAACGGGATCCTGTTGCCTTTGTCAATAGCAGTATTTGAAGTCTTTTGAACTGTATGAAAAAAAATTATAGGCAATTTTTTTTTTATTTGACTTGTATTATTTTTATTTTTTTATTGTTATTATTATAGTATTATTTAGGACATATTAATTACTTGCATCATATTCACTAGTTTTGAAAGTGATATACATTATGTGATATAGTGATATACAAAAGTGACACTTTTGTACACCTAACAATTTCGTACTTCTAAACCAAACTTCTTCATAAAGAAAAATAATTTGGTTGGCTAGCTACAATAGTACATACTGTATATCAAGGCTTTCCATTAAGATTCTATGTCCTTTAGTCCCTGAGATATTAAGCATCTGCACCTGTAGCCAAAAAGTCCCAAAACTTCACCCCCCACCTTCAAAGTTAACCTTGCAACAACTTTTAAGTCACTAAACAGTTAATCTACAGTAAGTGTTTCATAGCCAGAGGTTGTTGCGTCTTCCCCCTCAGTCCAAATAAAGATGCAGAAATCGCCTCAACAACTGTTTGTCAGCATTTTTGGGCTTTCTGGCACTGTCAGATGAAGAAAGCTCTGGAAGAAAAAAGGTGAATACATAAAAGGCGGATAGTGAAGAGTGAAACATCAGCAGGCGTTTTGATTTCACCTATTGATCTTGGCAGTCTGACACTCCTTCTCATCCCTGACAGTCTCCGCTCGCTCCCAGCTGAAAGACACATTCTGCCCGACTCAGCACAAAGCAAGGAAAACATTGCTCCATTGGATTGGTAATGAGTCACATGGTACACTTGGGTGAAAAGGGTAAAGTTTGTTATAGTTCTATGGGACGGT
The DNA here is from genome assembly GCA_036025885.1 of Hypseleotris bucephala. NCBI lineage: Eukaryota > Metazoa > Chordata > Actinopteri > Gobiiformes > Eleotridae > Hypseleotris > Hypseleotris bucephala. Next base: position 11,036 of record JAVQKG010015465.1, read on the forward strand.
TGTGTGCAAGTTTTGAGTGATTATGACTTCTATACCGCAATTGTCTCAATCTTTACATCCAACTATAGGCCTTAAGCAGGGCACACTGAGTAGGGCTCACAAACAGTGTTAAAAATGCATAGTGGTCTATAGGATGAACTTGAGGCATGTAAAGTGCCATATAAAAACTATTCCACTGGTATTAGAGAGAATCCAGGGTGATATGGGGAGGAGTTGGGCACTACTCTGCTAGTCAGAAGTTAGGGTCCAAATTCTCTGCCACTACACTTAGAATACGACAAGAGTTCAGTGACCAACAGTAAATTTACCATATTTCCTTATGGCCATTAGATCAGGTTATGAGAGACTGATCTATTTCCATCTCAAGCACCCGCCTAAGGCCCACTTGTCAACTTCATCATTATCACTTAGCACTCGGCCCATTACTGCTGTAATCACACCACTTAAGGCCTTCTCTGGACGGCGCAGTCTGGCAAATCTGCAAACATCAAAATAATGAGTGAAATCATACCCTTCAGGCTTATCATTTGATTAGTGCTTGTCTTGCTGGGCTTTTTTGCGACTGGATACTATATCAGTTTGAGATGATTCGGGGGGTAATTTGTCTTTCGCCTCTTGCAGCTGACAAATAAAATGGCTTAAGGCACTGGAGAGACAACAAGTGCGATCCGGGAAGTCCATTTTCTGTAATGCACTACACATTTCAACTTATATCAGCTGCCAACAGTGGCTTTCTACAACTCACAGACAGGTTTGTATAACTCCAGGCAGAGTTATCACCATAGTTATTCTGCTCTTGTCACAACAGTCTGCAGATAAACAGGAGCGACGTAGCATTAGCATCAAAAAGGAATTACTAGTGTTTGATTGGCAGTGCTTTGACAGATTATGATGAAGTAGAATAAGAAAAGAGCTGATTCATACTCAAAAGGTTTAGTAAAGTGGTTCTCAAACTGTGGTGCAGGATAAACTAGTGGTACAGAAGGATGTTTTTAGTGGTACTTAGTGGTTTAAACTAAATTAATTTAGTTTATTTCTGAGTCCATTTTGTTAGTGGTTTAGTCTAGCTTTTGTAGGGGTGTAGATTGAAGTGGTTTAGTCCTAGCTTAGTCCTGGTTTAGGTTTTAGAGTGCACTTGGTTTGGACTGATTTAGGCATTATTAAGAGTTAGAGTAGACTTGATTTAGATCTATTTTAGTTAGACCTGGTTTAGTCCTGGTTTGAATCTAACTTTGTAGAGGCTAAAGTAACACTCGTCTACTATTGGTCAAAGTGGTAACCCACAAATTGTGATTGGATGTTGCTGGAAAGGCCGCCTTTGAGGCTAAAATAAAAACTATGACAGATTACCACTTTACATCATAAAACAGACAACACATTTAAGATTTATGCTTAGGGTATTCCGATTGTTACCTGGAAAGGCACATTCTTTCTTTCTATTCTTTCTTTTAGTTTTGGAATGAAAACTTTGAAAAACACTATTTTATCAAGCAACCTTTTCACTTGCCCATATTCGATACTTTATATAGTCTCAGGTAGAATGTAATTTCCACTCTGGTGACACTTCCACCGTACATCAGCAGCTAATGGCATGTCATGTGGCTAACAAGCTGCTGCGTGATAATGCTGAGCTAAAGCTAATGGTTGGGTGGGCTCCTTAATGGGCCAAGCCTTTTCCTAAGTGCTGCTTCTGACTCGTATTCATGCTCTGTTACTGCACACCTCCAGCAACTTTCAAAGGAGAAATAACCACAATTTTCATATGTGACCTTTTCAACTCTTTGCAGTGTATGTGCAAAAATAACTTAAGATGTTTTTGTGTTTTGCTTATGACTTGTTATGATTCAAGGAAGGAACACAGAATAATCAGAATAGCGGAAGTGTAAATTAGTTTTTTCTTTGAACTAAAAAAAGAATTCACACATTATTTCTGATAGATTCTAGTTCTTTATAAATAAACAACATTTCAACCAATCTAGGAGTTCCTGTACTGTGGAAGCATGTGATTGGTTGAAAAAAAATTTTTACAGCCCACAGAAGGTCTCAACTTCAATTTTTTTTCTCAGATGGCTTCTAACATGCTGTACTATTGACCATAAATATGTTGTCAGTGGTGCATTCATTCACGTGATTAAAGAACAAAGTTAAGAAAGATAAATAGAATTGCAGAGACTAGTTGTTTTTAGTTTAGTTGTTTTTAGTTTAGTTTTGTCTTTTGCTGTTGTTGCACACCTGTGACCTTTTAGAACATTGTGCTGTGAGTGTATCTGCAGTGAATATAAACAAGTGGATGTGTTAACCTTATCTTGTAGAAGAAATAAAAACATTTGCTTTGTTTTTTAGCGCAGTTCAAAATAATCTAATCTCGATTTCACTTGAGCGGTATGTAGGAAAGAATAGTACCACAACCCACATTTCCTTTGTATTAATGTCGTTGTGCAAAAGGGGTTTGATGGTAAGACAGGCCATAGGCACAGAATGGATCCCACATCTCTGTCAGTGTGCCCTAGGGCAGCTGTGACTATAAAAGTTAGTTTACCACCACCAGTGTGTAATTGTGAAAAAACAACAACCATGAATTCAAATTGTAAGAACTTTGAGAAAGCCTTGGTCAATGGTGTGGTCTGCTTTCCAAAGGGGAGCACCATGACAAGTTATTCAGTATTACAAAAATTCGACATAGCTGTTATTTTAACCCGTGGACATTTTAAGTTTCTGTTTATTGACGACGTAAATAAAACGTGTTGGCTATAATGTTGGTCTGATTTACTTTACATTCACTGGAGCTTCACAGAAAAGCTGCAAATCAAACTCCATCACTGTCAACACATCAGCAATATTTACTTCAATGTTACCTT
>JAVQKG010015591.1:0-20854 GCA_036025885.1 Hypseleotris bucephala
CTCGGGGTTCCCCCGGAAGAGCTGGAGGAAGTGTCTGGGGAGAGGGAAGTCTGGGCATCCCTGCTTAGACTGCTGCCTCCGCGACCCGGCCCCGGATAAGCGGAAGAAAATGGATGGATGGATTATAACAAAATGTAGCTTTACCCCGATCTTGCAATTCTGGATACAATACTGATACATGCAAAAAAAAGCAGGACCAATATTCTATGAGTTAACTTACCAACCAACCAACCAACCAACCAACCAACAAACATTATTTTTTATGTGTTAACTTAAAGGGATACAGTTGCAGACCCACTTTACCAAATCCACGTACTCACACCAGTGGAATGCTACTTTGGGTATTATTACATATACAGTACTAGTGATGAAACTGACAATCCACCATCTCATTCCAAAATAATTATAAGCAATGTGAATATGGGGTACAAATTGTGGCACATTTGTCATTTTTTAAAGGGCCCAGTTTGATCTTTACACAACATGATTTATTATTCCTGGTTATGAATACAGTTTTAATTTGTCCTCAATTTATGTAGATTAAATAGGGATTATGAGGAATCATAGCCAGATATCCCAAAATAGCCTAAATTTCACAATGCGAGTGACGCACAGAGTAAAAACATTAGCAAATGAAATGATGCCAGCACAAAATGGAATTAGCATTAGCTTTGTACTAGCCTCCCACAGCTAACAAAATAGGACTAATGAGGACAAAGCTAAAGACTACCGTTATATTTTGATACTGAAATTTCTGGATTTTTCAAGTGCAATTCATAAGTAAATCTAAAAAGTATGCTTAGTAAATATTTCAAAATTATTGGTCCGTCAGCCAGCATTGGTGAGGCTATACTTCAAGATTTTTTTTTCTTTGATATAGGCAACTGTAAAATGTCCAAAATGTCCTAAACCCAAGTCCAGATGACTGATTTTAACTTTCTTCAACTTTGATCTGACTACCTGGATGAATGAAATGAACCTCCAAAGAATAAAATGATGTTTGTTTATTTGACCATCCTTCAATAAAACTGGGGCAAACTGTCTTCTCTAGCAAGGATATTAGTCGGGACGTAGCTAGCTGGAAAATAAACCTATTGTGCATTTTTAAGTTTATGTTTTAGGTAACTTGAAATAAATTTTGAATCCACTGAGATTCAGAATGTCTTATAAGGCCCAATGGGTAACCTACTGTGCATGTTTTTAGTGGTAGGGGTAGGGGTAACCGAAGTGCCTGGGGGAAACCTACACAGGCATGGGGAGAACATGCAAACTCTACACAGACCAGGGATTTTTTGCTGTGAGGCAAGAGTGCTAACCACTATGCCACCATGTAATCTACAACAGAAGGAATTTAATAACTGATAAATAATAATAAAGACATAATAAGTTTAGCCATTGTTGTCCACTAAATGGCACTCGAAGTTTAATTGCACTGGAAACTGGCCAGGATTAATAGTCTCTCTGAAGCAAATTGAATTACTTCAGGTTTAGCCTCATGTCAGCTTTACTGTTCCAGAACTAATGCACAATTCTGATAAACAATTAGCATGACTAGTTGAGAAAACATTTTGTGGCATTGGTTAATCCAAATTAAATTGAATAAGTCCAATTAAAATATTTTTGATTCAGTGGATTAATTTAATCCTGAGACAGTGGGCTGCACTTGACAGTCACTACATATTTCATTGTTTAGGGATTTAAGACCTAAAATGATCATCCGTTCTTTATAATTCAATACATGCCAGTGCCAAAGGACGAAAAATATATCAAATCACTTATTCCCACAGGGGCAGTTACTGTATGCCTTGGCCAGAGAAGCCACCTTGATTTATTGAGGCTTGGGACTGTTGCTAATACGCAGAAGAACAAACTTTTCTACCACCATGCACCCTTTTATTTTAATATTATTATGCCAGCTTCTAACAAGGACAAGTTGAATACATTTTGCAATAGAATGACTGAATACATTTTATCTCCGCCAAGGACGTAATGTTCTTGGTAGCGTTTGCATGTGTGTCTGTTAGCAACTTTACACCAAAAACAATGAACAAATTTGGATGAAATTTTCAGGGAAGCTCAGGAATGACACAAGGAAGTGATAAGATTTTAAGACTGAACCAATTTTTTTGTGAAGAATTTCATTGCCACTTTTGGATAAAATTTTCAGGGAAACGGTTGATTCGATTTTGGGAGTGATCAATGGAAATAAATGACTTGGATTATCCTTTTTAATTTAGTTCTATAATGTTGCCCATTGATCTAAAACTCATCTCTCCCTTAAACATTGTGTCACTGTGTCTTCTATCGCAACAGATGGCAGCAAGTTAAAGTGTTTGAACTTTGGATGGCATTAGTGTCTATTCTCTAACGGCTTGTCCATAATCACCATCTTTCTTCACCAAAATGACACCTGATCCACCATCTATCAAAGTCTATGTCAAAACTGTCTTACAAGTAGGTAACAACCCCCAAGTCAATGTCCCCCGTATCAAAATCTGCAAGAGAAGTTTTGTAGCCTTGGGTGTATTTGGATTCAATGACAAGAATTTTCCGGAAAGATTTAGGCAATTTCATACAACTGTATTTTGGTTTGGTCTGGACGGGGCTTTAATAATTCAGGATAAGGGGCAAGAATCAAGAGTTGGTGGCAGTGTTTTGACAACCTGTCCAACTGACAACACAAAAACAGGAGTGAAAAAATATCAAAATAAGATAGCACTGAAGTGTTGAGTTTAGAATGCCCCAAGCAACCGGAAAAAGACTTTGCTTGGAGTTTGAATCTTTGATTATAAAATAAGTTAGCCTGATTTATGACAAGGTATGAACTTTCTGTAAGATTAGAATTGGGGTCTAACACCTAATTTACCTACGACTACCACCATTAAACACCTACGGTATTCGAACCGGCAACCCCACGATTGCTTACCCACTGCACCCCTGGTTTAGATCTAAAGTCTTGGCCAAAAGGTTTGAGACACTTAATCAGTTGAATGGGAAAGTGTGTTCTAACTTCTGACTTAATTTGATTGGATTTTCTGGAACCTTTCTTTGACATTGAAAATCACTAGGAGAGTTACTGAAAATACTAGAAGTTAGATGTTCAAAGTGTTTCTTAAATGTACACTTTTAATTTGCAGTGAGTTAAATAGAGCCCATCAGTGTCCACCCCCTTTGGTTCCTGAAATAAAAATCCCATTCATTTTTGCTATAGACTTTTTGAAAAATCCAAAATAGAAAAAGATTGGTGGAGGCTAATTAGCTATAACTCACTATCATAATATTGTGAAGATTTTCAGCTAATAAAAATGCATATACTGCATATATGAAATCTCAGTGAACTAAATTTAACGCTTTTTGTTTAAAAGTTTCAGATACGTTTTAGATTGAAAATATTCGCGCTATGATTGTCGTAAGTTACCATTTAGCCGATTAGCTTCCATCGATCTTTTAAACTCTTATAATATGGATTTTTCAAAAAGTCTATTGGAAAACTGAATGGGATTTTTATTTCCGGAACCAGAGAGCCCTGTTGCGCTCTGTAAGGTCAGTTTTTGTAAAACAACGATTAAAAGTAATTGGATAGGTTAACAACCTTCCAAAGAAATGCGCTCTAGCTAACGTATGCTTCTTTTATGCTAATTTCTTAACCTGTTAATTATTTGTGCTTGGTTTATTGAGGGCACACATTTTACAACCGGCAGTTATGACATGACCTTGGCTAGTACTATCTTCTTGATGAAAATGACTTCGCAGACAGTTCAAGCCATGACGATAGCAATCAGAGCTCCCTATGCAGGTTTTTGAGTGTAGAAGCAGCAGCATTTGAGTAGAGAAAGGTGACACGGCCAGACCAAAGCAGCAATCACGGCTTAACCAACCGCCGACCAGTCCGCTGTCTACCGCAATTAGGGACAAGGACACCGCGTTTGCCATAATTGCCAACACCGCGATTGTAGTTGTAAATAAAAAGGCTGTAATTAGGTGCTTCTTAATAATCCAAAGTGCTTTTTCTATTGTCTGTGGCCCTTGGATGTCTTGGTGAAGGGTTCGGGGGCCAGGTTGTACAGATGGTCACCTTGACTTAAGAACTCATTACAGAAAAGCTTTTTTTTCTTAAATCAGTTTGGAAATTAGGGACTGGATTACGGCCAAAATAACAATCACGGTTATTGCACGTTGAAATAACAGTTTGGATTATAGTTTTAATATTATAAAATGATTGGTTAGTTTTTTTTGTTTTACTGTCCTAAGTCTTTTTAAATTGGTTCGGTGGCTAGTTAATAAGAATAATTCAATTTATTTCAGTCGTACAAAATGCAGTTATCTTTGGTTGAATAAATGCATTTTTTTTTTACACGTCGTTCTATATTGAATGTTTTGTTTTTGTCTAACCTTGCCAAGCTAATGTCATAATTGTCTATTTAGGCCTGTCAGAAATATAACATAAATGCTATATGATACTGAATCCAATTACAATTTGCCCACTTCTAATCAGTTGTACAGAACAGATGGGAATTGAGGTGCCTGTATGACTAGCTGTATGTGTGTATGTATATATGGCTCTTTTGTAGAATTGTAATGAACCTAACCACAGCTTTACTTTGTGGATATATTGTATCTAGTTAAAATACAGCTAGCTTCATAATTTATTATTGTATCATTCTGTTGAAAATATCTTGATGTTTTAATTAATTTGTATTTACATAGCCATTAAATGTAAGAGACACTCCATATTTAATAATAATAAAACATAAACTAGAAAGCACTCGGGAGAGCACAGACCTCCACCAATGCAGCTGTTTAAAAAAAAAAATCCTGGATCCAGACCTTGGTTCAAGTCATTTTCGGAATCTAATCAATTGTTCCTTGTGTCATTCCTATCCTTCCCTGAACATTTCATCCAAATCTGTTCAGTAGTTACTTACAAATGGACAGACTGACGCTACCAAAAACATTACCTTGTTGGCGGAGGTAAAAAAGAAAGAAAGAAGTTTGATATGGTGTACATTAACAATGATGTAGGCCTATATATTATCATATATCATGTAGAGCACTGCTATATTCAATGACATTAAATATTTTCCTGACTTAATAGTAACGTTCTAATTATAAAACTGAGACTGTCTCAGTTAATTAATTATCATTATCACTAATTGTCTCTATGTGTTAGCCCTACAATTAACTGCCCATTGTATTACTATCAAAGCTGCTGGGGTAGCTCCATCTCCACAACTTGAATGGAATGTTACTTGCTTACTTCAATTTTACTTTTAACATTGTGCTCTATTTTAACCCATGACAATTTCCCCATGCTTCCTTTGTACTGTAAATGTTTTTGCATAATCCTCCCCCTTTTAAATCTGTGCTTCATAAGATAGCTTACCACAACCTTTACAGTGGTATTTCCATGCTGTATATTAGCATGTGTAGCATCTCCCTAGCTCTATCCTCCAGCGTTGAGCTCGTATGAATAGACATCTTCTATAATTTCCAGCATGACTTCGAGGAAAACGCCTTCTCATGCCACGTTTATGTCAACTCTAGTTATTCAGCAGCTGAGAAAAAGCAACAAAGCATAAGGATAAAAATGGCTCCCTAGATAGCGTAAATATTCTCATGATATTTTTTTCCAATTAAGGACGATGTACGAAAAAAGATATCTAATTGTGATTTTAATGACAAAACAAATTCAGATTAGTTGCAATATTGCTTCCGTTCACAGCACATTTGAAACTGTCTGGAAGCATTAACACTTAATATATTGAATAAAATATATATTTTATGCCAACAAACTCCATGGTTGTAACTCAATGTATGATAAGAAATTCAAATGAATCCTTCAAACTTAACATCGAAATAGAAAGATTTCGATAAATAACAGAAAAACTGGAGAATCTTTGCCTAGTTTGGTGCCTGTCACTTTCTTCTGCCACATTCAGACCTCAGAGTTCTTTGATTAGTTTGAAGGTCAAGATGGTCTTCACTATGAGTTCCTGTTGCCACTGTATCATTATTAACCAGTTTGACAATTTTCTTGTGAGCTCTGGTATCTATGGAGCATTCTCAAAGCCAAAACAGCACTATTAATATATACAGCACTATTAATAAATAAACAGCAATATTGTCTTTCGTTTTCTTTGTAATCTTTGTAAAACTTGAAAATGGTTTTGCTCAAACATCTCAGATCAGTGTTTTGTGAAGTATAGATTAGTCTTTCTGGTTTCCTAAAATAAAATTGTTCAAGAAAAAAAAAAAAAAATTGAAGTTTTTGACAAATAGAAGTCTAATTTTACATTAGTCCCTTTCCTGGCTTCTACAGTAACATCAAATCAGAGTTTAAGTAGTTGTCACACCACTCAAAAACTATTATTGATCACAGGGGTAACCCAACTCTGATTTGATGTTGCTGTAAAGGGAGATGGACTAGAGTAGTGGTTTTCCAACATTTTTTCAGAGGACCCATATTTTATTTGCCCTTTATAACTGTCACCCAAGATTTTAGTTTGGTACGGCAATATTAGGTCATTTATTATTATTTGGGAGTTTTTGTTGTTTTTGTTACATACATTTAAAAAATATATATATATTGAAAATAATAATTGAGCTTCTTTTATTGTCTTTTTGATGATGCTTTTACGAAAACTATTTTTCTTGAACTGAAAAATGAATGTCACTGTTAGGTAGGCTAGCCGTTTAGCGGTTGGAGTTAAGTGATGTGCGGAATAGAGAAGTCAGAGGCAGGAAATGGCGTGGTGCACAATTTTTTATTTTCTTTCAATCTTCCATATTTACAAAAAAAAGTTGAAATGCCAAAAAGTGCAAGTGCAAATGGAGATCAGAGGAGCAGTGTCTTCTCCAGCAGCAGAACATTGCGTGTAGGGATGAGGCGCCTTATATACTGTCCTACCAATTGGCTAAAACCACTGCTAAACTAAAGGGATGTCCAAGTTATAATAAATAGTTAAAAATAATCTAAAACCTCTAAAAACCAAAACCACACCATAAACCATATAAAACCCAATCTACTATAATACATAAAACCTATAACCAAACACCAAATGATAAATAGAAACCCATAAACTAATAAAACCACTGGGCTGGTTTCCCCTACACTTTTCCCTGCCTTGGTCCAGCCCGGAACCTTTTTAAGGGCCTTCGTTTCAGCGGGGATTCTTTTGGCCAATGGACCTGGACACAAGGACAAGGTAAGTACAAACAAACAAAACACAATTCACTATCACACTTTAAGATACATGATACACACACAAACACTAAACAAAGCTTAACTTGAAATATTGCACATAATGTATTGCACAATGAATTTGGAGTCAAACATGTCTCCCTTTTTCTCCAGGGCCAAGCAGCCATCAATCAAAGTGCTAGTGCCACTGGATCTAAAACAGGAAAAGGAAAGACAATTAATAAATAACTTTAAAAATAACTTGTTGTGCAATTATTTTGGGTATGTGCAAATAAGTTTGTTTAAAGTGCTGTGTGCTATCAAAGTGCCATATAAGTTAAAGTGCTAAGTGAAAAGGTGAAGGTGCTTGTGTCTACACTTAGAAGTAACAAATGGGCCTGTTTGTTACATGACATCACAAAATATTGCACAAATATTTGAAATGCAGTTTTTATCTGTTCTGAGAGATCTATAAATACAATTTACCCTTATTACATGATTTGATTATGTAATAGAATTATCTCCTCAGAATTTGTTCAAGAGATGAACGAAAAAAAACACAATTGTCAGGTTGGGTTCTTTTATCCAACGTGTTTTATGATCTGTCTTAATGTTGGTGTGCAGGCAGTGTGTATCCTGACTGCTTCAGCCGGTGCTGTCTGTCAGCTTGTCATTTTAGTGGTGGACAGATGCAAGCAACCAAGAACACTACCTGTGTTGTCTTTGTACACAGATATATTGACTCAAATTTACTCCGGTGTACTATAATTATTAGGACTGTAAGGGCAGTATCTTCAGCAAGGTGCAAGCTCAATGCTGGTTATTAGCGGAGTCTTTACCCTGCGCTAAAGCTATGGGCCATGCTGGTATACAATGAGGGAGGCTGGCATGGACACCAAGGCGTGGTGTTGCCAGGGTAAATGGTCAGCTAAAAGTGGTCACCTCTGCACGGCCTATCTGCACAGCCTTTCTCCACGGCCTCTCTCCACGTGCCAAAACCCCCCACCCATAGCCTCAGTTTACTCAGATCCACTGCTTGTCAAAAGTTATCGATAAGCTAAACTAATTATGATTCCCGTATTAAAATCTGCAATTGACATTTGGTTTGTCTGCATTTAAAAATAATATCTAATAACCATTTTGTTGGGTTTGTTGGGCAAAATGAGAACTACAAGTGAAATGTTAGGGAAGTTTGTTCCAGTCTAGTGCATTGTGCAGATGTATCTTGGTTTTTATATTGATTTTAATTTATTGTAGCACGTTGTATGTACTTTTTATAACTACAATAGCTACATAGTTTTAGACATCTTTGTTGTCTAGTGTAAAATGGTGTCTCAATATTTTCTACCTTATAAGGGAATACAATATACAATTTTAAGGTTTAGAGAATATTTTTAATTCATCTGAGTAAAAATCTGAAGTCTCCTCAAACTGCTTCAGTGAACAATGCCAGTTTTGTTTTGCTTTGCTTGTATACTCACAGACCCAGGTTTGTTTGAGTTTCCTAGTTAATTGCAGCCACCCAGCATAGCCTTTAAAGGAATTTTCTTTTTTAAACTCTAATTGCTCTTATTCTTGCCTATCACGGCTCCATCAAACAACATTTGCTCAGAGTTTGGTGTTATTATTAGTACTGCTGAAAACAGATTGACTTGAACGCTAGGGGTTTTGGTGAGACGATGTTGAGAAACAATCAGCTGCTGTGAAGAAACCAAATGGTTTATTTAGTTTACTTTTCAGACAGAAATATTTCTCTCTCTCTTAAGCCACATTGAAACAAATAGTTTTAATCTACTGTCATCAGAATGTTTAATTAAAATCCTAAACATACTACTACATACTATTATTATTATTATTATTATTATTATTATTATTTATTTTTCTTGTTATTATTTATTTTTCTTGTTTAATGTCCAACCATGAGCAAGCACACTTGTTGTGCCTGTCCCAAGACTAAACTAGGCCCTTGCTGTCGTACACAACAACAAAGTATAGATCGGCAAAACGCCCCTTCCATCTGCATCAAATGCTAGCTGATTGTGTGATTTCTAAGGGTTTTTACGACGAACAATTAAAAAGGCCCCCACGCCAACGGCCGACTTCCTGTTTGTCGTAGGGTGGGGCCATAATAACATGATTCCAGAATATCACCGAAATGCATTTTGCCAATATAATACATGGAGAGAGGTGTGTTAGGAAGGCCAAAAACAAGCACTAAACGCAAAGAGGAAGAAGGTCTGCTGTGGTAAGCTCGAAAAGCATATAGGCTGAACCGACTTTTATTTTTTAATGTGAGTTGGTTATGTTTATGTGACATCACATAAGCAACCAAAACGCTACTCTGGCTAAAATAAACTCGCAACTCTCTGCCACATGTTTATTTTTCAGTTTTTTTCTACTGCATCATTTTCTGTAAAAAAAATAAATAAAGAAAAAAAAATACTGTACCTTTAAAAGACTGTGTTTAAGTTCCTGGGCCCTGGCGCCATGTAAAGCACATTGTAATAAGGCTTAACATGCTGATGGCTGATAAAGCAGAGAAAAGGAAATGTCGCGGAAGCGGAGAGGAGTGGTGTAATCTACCATTGAATAATCCCTCATTGACAAGAACACCATGGGGCGGCTGTGTGATTTACCTAAATTGGATTACATTTTATAAGCAATCATAATAATCTTTGTGTGTGTGTTTTAAGTGATACAGTAATTTTGATTGCACTGTTGGTAATCCCAGGCCGCTTCAGAGATAAAGTGACGATAGGGGAGAGGGAGGCATCTGTCTTGCTTTGTTCCGACATTCCTAGGCTGCACGCAAGTCCCTTCAACAAGCTCACCTCCTGAATGCCGGGCAAGACTAAGATTAGAACGGCACACCTCGGCGACAGCCCACTTTCTAAAACTGTGTATCATTTGTTTATCTGTAGTTTTCTAGAATCTCAACTTACCTGTTCACATGGAAGATGGAAAGGGGAGACATAGCAGCATCATGGAAGTAAATGGCAGGCTATGAAGGTGGATAGGGGAAAAGCACTAGTATAAAGACACTGATTTATATACAGTGGCTTTACAACTGAGTCCATCTTTAATTTAATTCCACTCCACACATTGGTTGGTGGTGGTAAACAATTTGCCACAGCTGCCCTTGGGCACACTAACACTTCATGGCTTCCCAGACTGCACAAACCACACTAACACATTCATATGTAGGCAAGGTGGGAAAGGTGTTCTGCCCATGGACACAGTGCCAGTATGGTTACGTTGAAGCGGGAATCAAACTATCAGACAAGCAGCTCTGCCACCTCAGTCACTGTCACCACATCAGGAAGAAGACTGGCACAATGGTTATTTTGAGCATGAGAAGTATACACAGACATTAAACCATGAGATTGGCTGTGATAGCATCTATTTAGTCGGCTTCCTTTTGCTTAGAACATAGCTAGTATAACTAATGGTATATGTAGGCAGTGGATAGGCTTAGACCTGTCCCTTTGTTTTTAAAATAGAAACAGCCGGCCCATGTTTTCGTTGTTCCTTTCTAACGAGTCGAGAGAGTGCCAGCCAAAAAAAATGCAAACAGGACATGTCATTGCACAGGGGGAAACGAGTCCTCATTATGCGGGTAAAAAAGCCCTACATGGCAACTTGTTATTCCACAGTCATTAAAGACACTGCCTTTACATTGATGGGGAATAATGCCTAAATGAAAGCCACAGTTGGTTTAGTCTTTTCAAACAAAAAATCTTCTGTTTAACTGAAAAGGAAATCACATGCATCCTAATGCTGAATCTCAGTGGAATGCTTATGTTCAGCTCATTTAGTCCAGGCTGTCAAGCTGGTTTGGTGCAACAACAGTTTCAATAAGTCACAGAAATGGAGCCAGGTTAGAAGCTTATTGTGTCTACAGGAGTTCAGTGGTATAGATTTTTAAAAAGATTACATGTCAGACAATTAGAAGCTTATCAGTGATAGTCTAATGATATTATTGTGGGAAGGAACATACTTTTCTCAGGACTTATACTAATGATAAATGAGAACATAAAGTCAGAGATAAAATGTGAAAGGCTTACAAAACCAAACATTGCTGAAAATAATTTGCTAAATTTAACTGATGTCTAGTAAAAAAGTGAGAGAAACCTCAGCAAGTAACTCAAATCAAAATGGCAAACTTTTGTTGATAAATTCATTTATACTCGTAATGATCTTTTTGTTGAAGATTTAGTATTTAGTTGTATTGTTCTTTCTTTTAGAAGTTTGTGTCGCCCTAACTGTTGCTGCTGCAGCTCAGTGCAAACAGATTAGACCCAGAGTTTCTAGAGGACTTGTCCCCTCGTAAACTATAATGAGAGTAAATAGCAGGGCCATGCCAAATGGGCACTTAATAGCTGAGGGGAAGTTATTTGCTGCGATATGGAAGCAATTGCTTTCTGCAGTGGTCATGTGTCTATAGTCAAAGTATATAACACCATATACATACCAGACACATCTCATCAGTGCAGATGTTAAATGTAATTTCTAGTCACACAGACTCAATCACACAAATGTGAAACCTGTAATGAATATTTGGTGGTACCATATTCACATTTAACTACAGGATGTAGCTGAGAGTCAAACTGTTCCACTTTATGAACACCCACAGCCCAGAACATTTCACAAGGATGCTTAACTTTTGTGTGCAATGAGCCGTCCAGAGGCTGACACTGAAAATGATGGATGCTCGCAGATAAATTGAAAACAAAATATTTGCTCAACTTTGTGTTAAAATGATGAAACCAGTGTTGTTTCAGGCTAAAAGTAAGGGCTGTGCCGAGTAACTCATCTTAAAATTGCATTATGAGTGTGTGATTCTTTGCTGAGGTCCTTCCCACCAACAGACAGGGGTAAGAGCTGCCAAGAGTCTACAGTTCAAATCAAATCAGACATCTTATTAGCCTGTCCATTGTCATGACCCACTGAGCTGTGAAGGAATGACCCTTGCATCATATTGTATGTACATGTATGTAAACACATGCACGTATGGGAAAGAGCCCTTCCTTCATCCTTAAATCCACAAATAAAATGTCCTTTATTATTCTGTGGTTACTCCTCGGTCACTTGTGGAACACCCATGTCCCAGGTTAACACTTACAGTGAACCGTGGGAAAGAAGACCACACAACAAGCCTCAGTTACATTTGGGATACCTATTTGGTCCACAAATAATAAACATATTGAAAGAAAAAGACTGCTAATTTTCAAACCAAGCATAAGAATGTTGACAAAAGGTGATTTACAAGTTGTAAGTGACTTTGGACATGTTATGTTATTTATTTTATTTGACCAGGAAAGTCCCACTGGGATTAAGAATC
The DNA here is from genome assembly GCA_036025885.1 of Hypseleotris bucephala. Classification (NCBI taxonomy): domain Eukaryota; kingdom Metazoa; phylum Chordata; class Actinopteri; order Gobiiformes; family Eleotridae; genus Hypseleotris; species Hypseleotris bucephala. The sequence goes on from JAVQKG010015591.1 coordinate 12,522, forward strand.
TAATTTTCAGGCCCCAGTGGTGACCCTATTGTACATGGTTGTTGGTTCTAGATGGACCTTCTTGAGTACGTCAGCAACTGATTATCTAATAATGCATAGTGCTTTTCTAGATATCCAAAGATGCCAAAGATCAGAGACTGGTTTGGGATGATAGATAAACATTAGCTGAAATTACTGCTCATTACATGAAGGTCTGCAGATGACCATATCTGAGCACACAAAATGACAAATAATGGAGCTCACAGCTGCAATAAACTTTATAGAATATATATATATACTAGAAGACCGCACCAGGTGCCACTTAATTAGGTACTAGAAAGCATTCGGAGAGTGCATACCACTGCCAGGACAGCTAATTTCTCCTATGCAATGTTTTGGCACTAATCGCTACTTTGCTAGTTGATTGTGTGATTTCTAAGAGTTTTTATATTGTTAACAAGCAATTAAGAGGCCCCGCCCCCAAACCATGACAAGGATGGGAAGGGTCTATTTGGCGTGTGGGTAATGCGGTGTTTCAGGTTTAAGTGTAATTGGGTAAAGTATGTGCAATTTGAGGCTGTCAAATTTACTTGACTTCCCAATTTCAATCCAATATGGCCATCGTCCTGTTTCATTGGGTGGGGCCCATAATAATATGTCATGAGAATCACTGTATCAAGTACAGTGATTTGGTTTATGTTCACCAGGATTAATAGTTCAGTTAAAGTGCTCCAAGTAATTATTAGTTAATTAATTAATTGTTATTTATCAAAGAAGTACCAAAGTCACATTTCAGCGACTTCATGATATAAAGAAGATCTGGCAAGTTTAAGCTTAATTAATGAATTACTTTGCAGATGTACCAACATTTAATAACTTCTTCCTTGTGCTAGTAAAGACCTTCCCTGAAAGTTTCATCCAAATCCATGCAGTAGTTTTTGCAGGAACTTGCTCACAGACATGCACACACGCAAACACATACACACGCACACACGTCAACGGACCCGATCACATTACCTCCTGGCATCGGTAACAAGAGTGGACTTATAAAATGGTCAGTGACTATGTATTTTGAACCAGGAATAAACTAGGTCTTAATAAGGTCTAATACCTGGTCTAAACTAGGACTAAACCCTTAATAGATGTGAAGCATTAAAGCAGGCTTTAACAAAGCAATTTAGCAGGTGTAAAGTAGGATTTAACACAGGCCTTTAGTTAGTGGGATTCTTTCAGTGTCTAGATTACTCATCAGATTACTTCATTTACACACCTAGTAGCTGAAAAGGGAAAGCGCCGTTGAATTAATATAAACGTAAGCCACACCATTAGTGATCGATGGTTTAATGGATTAAACATGACTTGTTATTCTAGGTGTTTCGGGGACATTAGGACGTAGGCTCGTGTATTGTTTGTTAGCAGCGTATGAAGTATGTGTTAATTCACAACAGGTGTCCACTCTCAGGCTGCGGTCATTGACAATGTCCAGACCACAGTGAATCAAGTTTCCTCTGCTGAGTTTTTTTTAAACCTCGATGTGATCACAGTACAAAGGAAATTTCCAGCACTGCATGTCGGCGTGTTGAATGAATCCTTTTGCTTTGTGTGAGCTGTGTAAATAAAAGGCAGGTAGAGCCCAGATGGCGAGATTGCTGCTGACCACAATTTGACCCTTGAGTTGAGTTTTTTTTTTTTACGCATAGAGAGTACTGAGAACATAATCTTTAGTAGTCAGTAAAGGTATAGATGTTTTCTTTTTTGTCTGACTGTAATATTGTCTGAATACATGCCTTTTTAAAGGGATTCTACATTATTGTGAGAAAGAGCTGACAGCAAAGGAATGAAAGAATTGTTCTCTACCATTGTAAGAAATAAAACCTTTGTTGCCCAATATTTTGTAGTTACGGTGATTATTACCTTGGCGGAGGTCTATATTCTCTCTTTCTGCTTCAAGTTCAGTGTTTTAACCCGCTAAGGTGTGTGTTTTTTTGTGTTTGCATGACTGTCCTTTGTCAGTTTAATGCACACAAATGGTGCTAGAACAAAAATAGCTACCATAGCAGAGGTCTGCAAACAAGTGCTTTCTAGTTATTTCATATATTTCCCTGTGATTCACTGAGAATGAAGCCAAACCTTTATTCTGTAAGTCCTGCTTTGGCCTTTAATAACTGGGTGGTCCAATTCTGTCCATGGATGCATCACAATAACAAAACACTTTCATATTGAAACAGATATTGCGCGTACATTACTTTGATTTATTGAACCAAACGCCTGAATGCGGTTCATACACCATAGCTTTGTGAGATAATGTCTGCTTATGTGATGGATAATAGACATTGAATTGGTCATATTAACTTGTGCAGAAATAGCCTTAGTCTTTGATCAAGCGGCGGCACACACAACAGACACAACAGCTGTAGTTGTTGCATAGTGTGTGGTCTATGAACAAATTTCAAGTACTATATTTGTGTGTGTGTGTGTGTGTGTGTGTGTGTCGCCTCTCTTGTGCTTAGGGAGTGATCAACGGGATGGTATGCTGTGTGTAAATCTAGACATATTACATCAGATGATTAGACTCTGCTTTCATTCCACTTCAGATAAACCTGCATTTGACCTTTTACCTTTTACCTAAAACTATGCCAGTGTTCACCTGTTTGCGTTTCAGTCCGAGGCTAAACTAGAATGAGTCAGCTCTCATGAATTCATGTGTCGGACATCAAGACATACCACAGGCCTGATACATATCTGAACGTGAATTATGAAACTAGTAAAGATCTGATGAAACTATCTGTGTGATTAACAACATGTACAAAATGTTACCTGAATTTTTTTTAAAAGAATAGTTTTAGTTTTGAGACTTTAGGTTCAGTCTGTTGCAGAGGTGTGAAGAAATTAGTTAGATGTAGGACTACTTATTTACATTCTATTATCATACTTTTTATTTGCCCTTTTGTTAACCAGTCTCACTGAGATTCAGAATCTCTATTTTTAGTTGTAGGGTAAACCTGGAATGCCCAGAAGAAACCTACTGAGACACTGGGATCGAACCCAGAACAATGTTAACCCACTGTGTCACCGTGCCACCCAAATATTATAATCTCATTATAGAGTAACAATACATTGGGCTACTGTACTTATCTTTACGTTGTTGTGTAGGAAAGTTGAAAGATTTGTGAATTTCTATCATCTATTGTTGCAAAATCTCGACTTAGATATTATTTTTGTTTGTCTTATTACATCATTACTAAAAATTTCAATCAATATGTTCAAGCAAGTACTCAACTTTTCCCCCAACTTTTTTACTGGAAGAATTTGTATTTTTACTTCAACTTGAGAAACATTATTTTGAAGTTACAATACTCTTCCAACTTTGGCTACTATACACGCCTTTAAAAAGTACAGGGGCTGCAATGTAGTCTGTGTAATGGCTGAACAAACAGCGTTACCAGTATTATCAGCAATTGAGGAGATAAAACACAGGCTGTTTTTACTGGAGGAGACAATGGGAAATTAGGTTTGGGGTGGGGATGGTGATGGGAGTAGGGGCCAAATAGTATATGAGACTATTGTACACTCCAAAATGCCTGGGTTTCTGTATAGGCCTGCCTCAACACAAAACATTTAGCTGCGGCCAGCGGGGATTTGTGGGAACTGCTGGTCAAACTAATAGGATTCTTTCGGACAAATACAGCCTTCAAAAAGCGCTGTTCCCCAGAGATGCAAGGTATATATGCAAACGAGGTATAGGGGATGAACCTCAGACCTGTATGGACCCACATATTTATTTAAAAATGCTTTTGAGGTTTATTTGGAGCCTGGCAGCACAGTTTGCACTTGTTGTGAATTAAAACATGAACATTCCAGTCTTGTTCTCAGGACCCTGAAGTAACTGTCTGTAAATGGACGTCCCATGGGTCAACCCTGCCACAGCTTTTGCAAGAACAGCTAAGTCTATTTATTTACAACCCCAATGCACCGGGAGACACTGCTCTCAATGGATGAATTAAAATAGGATTAATTTTTAGCATCATGCATTTTGTTTTTTGTTTATTCCGGCAATTCTGTCTCTATATTACAAACATCATTTAGTTGTTTGTACAAAAAATAAAGATAATATTAGTTTATTGAATGGAAACAATATGAAAACTATTTAGCCCTAGTAAACTAGTAAACTATTTACTCTAGTAAAATATTGTAATAGAAAGATCTATTATTATATTCCTGGCATTGCTGGCACTAAAAATGCTGAGATGGCGAGACACAAGAAAAAGTGTTGATCCATTTTGCAAATTACACAATTTTAGGGTTTAATGTTTTAGTTTAGTGTTACTGTATAGTCATTTGATGTGACTTGAGGTTGTCTTAATGTAGGAAATGTGAAGTTTATTTATTTAATTATTTATTTAGTTAGTCAGTTAATAAGGGGGCATTTGGCGGGATTTATCTAATTGTTTTTGGTTGAGTTGGACATGCTGCTGCTCGAGAATAATTTCAAGCTTCTCAAATCCACCTGAAATGAATAACAAATTAAAAGTTTTATATACTACTTATATCAAAGGCCTTATACATCCCGGAGAGTTCTATTGCTGTTAAGCTTCAATAATAGTATATTTTTCCACTGTGATTCAAGTCTCCAAAAGTAGGTACTCTTGAGGGTCATGTGGCATCAATGGAGTTCACACTAAACCCGTCAAGAGTCTAAGTGCAGCCATCTCTGGTGAAAGGGTACAATGAGGACAGCAGAGATGCTTTGCCCAGTCCCTCACAAAAATAGCTTCTGACAATGTGCTACACATCAGGCCAGCCATATATTAATGATGATTAGTGTTGAAATGTGACTTCCTCTGGTCAGCAGAGCATAACAAGCCTTGTGACTTTTGATATGAACTCCTGTATGTGCCCAATCTTATACTCCATTAATCTCTCCCAGCCTGATCTTTCTACAACCACTGATCTTGGAAGAGGATGTCTTTCAAATTATTATCACTTACCCACCCATCTGCTACAGTGATTTATAACCCACCAGGGGGAAGAAAAAACACATGGAAATTGCTGCTATGGTTTAGTTTGATGACATCTGTTGACTTGGAGGGGAAATAACTATATCTCTCTATTAAACAGTAGTTAATAGTTGGAGACAATGATTTATTGTACAGGGTCAACAGAGACTGAAACCAAATCGTCTATGTTATTTTGTAGCCCCTTTAAAGTATTCTTCCATATTTCCTCTGAATCACTCTTATCTGTCACGTTGATGAAAATTGCTTAAAAATATGGAGTCAGTCCCTTCAAAGAGTCAGGTTCTCACAAGAAGCAAAGAATTGAAGTAATACATTTCTTACTATTAAAGTAGAACTTAATATTATGGTTGGTATCCCTGTTGGTGCCATGACTTTATAAAAACACTACTGTGCCCACAAGGGATTTATAATGTAGGATTGGTTTGGATGGCTCACCACATCCAGTATGGATGCTTGTGGCCAACCATGGACCACAAACTTCAAATCAATTTTTCAAAAATCATAGTCTTTTTACATTTACTGTTTAATAGTGGCTTCATGGGCCATACGCAGAGTGGGGATGAATGGACAGTCTTAGCTCAGTGGCGCTGGAGGAGTGCTCTCCTCTGTTTAAGCTCACTTGAATCTGAAGACCATTGTCTGCCAGGAGCCTGTCTGTTGTTTTGAAGCCAAGAGATGTCAGGCTCAGGAAACTTTGCTGATGCATATGACCACCCTTTAAAGCCTGCTTCAATTCACACCATCCATCTCATTTTACACTGACTGCTCATTCGTCTTATGTTTGTCAACCTTTTCCCCAGCCAAGCATAAAATGTGACCGAACCCTGTTCTCAGAGAACCTCAGATCTGCACGTACGCAATGGCCGTACCCTGATGAACTTGCACTTAGATCATAGGCCTCATATTCTTTTATGCTCACTGGTATATTTTGATTGCATTTACAACATAGTTGCCACTCTATAATAGCTAGACATTTAGATGATTTGACATTCAGTAATTTATGAGAAAAGAAAGCAACTGACCTTCTGGGTCAAGTTGGAATAGACTAGTAAATAAATTCCTTGGCATTGCTAAATCATGTAGCCTATACATTACACAGAAAGATAAAATATAATTGAAACTTCCTCTTTCTTGACAGTGCTGGTCATCTCAGCAGATGAACTAACCTCAAATTGATTTCTACACTGCATGAAGAAAAAAATGCTTAGTTAAGTTTACGTGATCAAATTTAAAATGCAAATGGATAAAGGACAGCTAAAAGTTTTATCATGAGAATTTATTCAGAAAGACATTTGTGATGGCTCGTTTTCTAAAGCTGCTTTGTCATGTGAAAAACGTGAAGCCTGTGTGCTGTGGCAGTGCCATCACATCCATTGAATTGCATTGTGAGTGGCCTCGAGAGGAGCCCAGAGGCAGGCACAAGGACTGTACTGACTGCTCATTACTGCAGTGTGCTAAGAAGTCAAAGTATGAGAGTGTTATGTTTCATATCCTGGGAGGGGGCACTATTTTCATCTTCAATAAGAGATATCTTAAAACCTGCTTTCCCCTGAGGAATGCTCACTTTAAGAAACCCATCTTAAATGCAAGTACATTCAGTATATGCAGCAACTGTATGATCATATCTTGTATTTTCATTTGAGTGAAATTTTTACCTCTGCCAGGAGGTTAGGTCATCGGGTCCGTTGGCATGTGTATGTGTGTGCGTGTGTGTGTCTGTCAGCAACTTTACACAAAAATGACTGCACGGATTTGGATGAAACTTTCAGGGAAGGTGAGGAGAGACACAAGGATGAAGTGAAAAGATCTTGGGAGCGATCTGGATTACGGTCTAGAATACATGGAGGATCAACTTCTCCTGGCTATGCTGTTTCTCATTTGCCAGACAGTCAGAGACCCATCCCCTATTAACCCCTCCTGACACTGGCTCACATCTGAGGAGCATACAATTATGTACACTACAAGGCGCTAGGAGAGTGCAGAACTCCACCAAGGCAGCTCAAAAAAGGTCACTTGCCAGCGTTTAAGGTGTATATTGTTCTTGTTATATCCCATGTGCAGCATACGGCTACAATTAAGCCATACAAAGTACTACAAGATCGCACACCTCCACCAAGGCGGCTCAAACAACGTAGGAAATTCGGTATTTCCGGCAATAATCATTGTACTTTACAAATAATTTACATGGACAAAAGAAAACATAACTACTGTTTGATTAAATCCACAGGAGTTCTCAATTCAACCATTATGGGGAAAAAAGACTATTTTTGACATATTTTTGACCATTCCATAAACCATTTACGTAAACATAGGGAAACTAGACCCACGCTGTCGTACACGACAGTAAATGTATATCGGCGAAACGCCCCACGCGTCTCAAGTGCTAACACCGATGACCTTCTTGATCAGAGATTGCTAGCGAGGAATTATTAGGCCTCGCCCCAAACCATGAGAAATATGGGAAGGGTCTGTTTGACTGGTTTGATTTGTCTGGATGTTAATAATAATGGATTACATTTAGTATGACAGAGGCGTGGCTGCCAGTCTGCGCCTACGACCCCTCCGACCACCATCTAACACCAATCACATTCAACCATCAACCACATTCATTAATGAGCAATCCGGATTTAGTGTCTTGCCCAGGGACACAATGACAATATGCGCTCGGGCAGGGATTCAAACCGGCAACCCTACGGCTGCAGGGCGAATGCTTACCCTCTGTGTCACTGCTGCCCTGGATGTTTGTGAAGGATGCTTTCGCCAAATTTTGTAAATTTCCCTAAAACTACATTCTTCAGTCAGTCCCTAGGTGGTGCTATTGAGGTAACTGGCATCATATTGTGTGGCTGTGTTCATGGTGGAGGGTGATTAATCGTTTCAAGTTTGAGTATAATCGGGCAAGGTATGTGCAAGATAGAGGCTGTCAACTATATCTGACTCCCCAATTTCAATCAAATATGGCCGACTTCCTGTTTGTCGTAGGGCGGGGCCATGATAATATTTTGTGTTCAGCACAATGTGGAGAATCATTGTACCACGTTTCATAGCTCTGTGACAAAGAAAGTGTATCCAGAGTCACATAGGGATCAACAACATGGTGGTGCTATAGAGGCATATTTTATTCGACTGTGATAATTATATTGGCGGAACGCAATGCGTTCGGCGATATTATGGTTTCATGTCCAACCGCAGATTGGTCGTGTGGCCGCGATAACTTAAAAACGGAATGCCGGATCACTTTGAAACTTTGCAGATACTTAGACCCTATAAGGACGCCAAACTGTATCGATTTGGGTACATCTGCGATGAATAGTAATTAAGTAATTAATTAATTAA
>JAVQKG010015618.1:0-12991 GCA_036025885.1 Hypseleotris bucephala
TGGTTATTCCATTTTACCAGGCTAAATACTTGATTGAAATTACAAGGGAAATTATATTAAAACCGCCTGATAATAAACCATAATTACTATATCATTACCTATTTATTATTTGTTCATTACCACACTATTACCGTGCTGTAAAGTGTGACCAAAACCTGCTTTTCCATAGACAAGTATTTTCCATTCACCATGCGTAGCCATTGACAAAGCTCAAACCAGAAATGCAAACGGAGCACACACCACAAGAAGCACAAGTCACTGACATTCAAACAAAACATACAATAAGGTCACACCATGGGATTTAAAAATGAAGAAACTTTGGTGATTTTGGTGTTGGTTTAAACTAAGTGTGATTAGGGTCCATGTAACCAGAAAACTGTGCATCATTTTTGGGGGTTAGTTTTAGTGATGCACCGATCCAGCCTTTTCAGTCCCGCGATACCGATCCCGATATTTGGGCTTTGTGGATCGACCGATACCCGATATCCACCGATATTAATGCAAACACTAAAGGCATGGTATTATCAAAAAATATTAAACCAAAATATGATAGAACTAAGACCAGATGATCCTAAAAATGTCTAACTTTTGTCATTTGTGAGTTACAGTGTAATATAATGTAATTTGCCACTTTATTTATCTGCTCATAATTAGGAAAAAGTATAAAAATGATATCGGTTCCAGTACGGCCACATTTACCAATCCACCGATGCAGCTGAAAGGCCTGGATCGGCACCGATATCCAATCCAGTAGTGGTATCGGTGCGTCCCTAGTTAGTTTTTTATTTATGAGATATAAAAGCAAAAATGTGTGTCTTCTCTATTCATCATCACATGCCCTTTATGTGCCTGAAAAACTAGGGCAGAAACTTAAAATAGATAATTATCATACCAAAGCTTTGTGTGTGAGGGGAGCTAATGTGTTTTTGGACAGCTTTAGGCAATAAAAACGAAAAATATCTCGCTTTAACATTTTTACAGAAGCTTCTTGTTACATGGACATTGATCACACCAAGTTTGAAGCAAGAAATTCCACATGGAGGGACCCCGTTTCTGCCAAATCCAAATAAGCAAGAAGCTGAACTGATTATACCATGTTACCAGCCACACACTCGTACTTTAACAAAGACACACACACACAAACACACACAAAGCAAGCATTAACACACACACACACACATACAAACCCCCCCACACACACAGTACAGACACACAAACACACAAAGCAAGCAGTAACACACAGCGCAGTGATGATGCTTACACGTCTGCCTTTAGGAGGGCCAACCGAGGGCGAGCGCTTCAGTGAGGAGAGGAGGCAGAGAGTGGCAAAGAAACACATACAAGTGAATATCAGAGAGGAGGCTAACAAGCTAACATGCTAACAAGGAGCCGAAATACAACAAGGAACTAGGAACTATAGAGCGCATTAATGCCCGCCCAAAACTCTGCTTCCAGAAGTAAAAATCCCATTAATTTAAAAGCTCTTTCTGTTTACAAGTTTCAGTTGTTAGAGCACTATGAGTTATCCCGTAGCTGACAATCTTTTAAACTCTTAAAGCAGAAGTCCGGACTTTGAACCCAAATTGCCCTAGCGGTGAGAGAAAGAATATTTTACGCGTCTAGTTCCCTCCCCTCGCTTCCGCAAAGTACCTCTGAAGTCACGTCTCTTTATTTACTTTTTAGAGGAGTCAAAGTTGTAAGATGGATGTAATAGTAACTCATTTCGTTTGTTTATATCATGTGAAATAGCCGTGCTAACGCTAGACGAGATGCTACATTGATAAGGCTTCGTTTTCTGCTAATACAAATCTTCCCACTGCATTATTCACATGTTGTACTAAATTCAGGCTCTTACCTTTCTTGTTTTGGCTTTAAATAATTCTTTTAGAACACAAAGATCCCTCCAACATTGAAAAACAGGTCCTAGATAAATTCCATGTCTCGTATCTGTTTTGGTTTACCGGCATATCCATGCATACACGGCATGGAGTGTTTGATTGACGGCTCTGTCAGCCAATTAGGGTTGAGGTTTCTGAAACTCTATGTTATCTCAGACGCTATTGGCCACCATTGGTCGGCGTGTAGAGAAAAATGCACAGTGGTCTATGGGACAGGGGCGGGACTTTTACAAAATAATAAATATGACAGCTCACCTACTTTAGATCATAGAACAGGATCAAACTATCATTTTTATTCATTAAGAAAATATAATACATCATTTCTAGGCCTAGGGATACTCTAGACTTCAGCTTTAAAATATTGATTTTTTGAAAAGTCTATGGGAGAAATGAATGGGATTTTTACTTCCGGAACCAGAGGTGGGCGGGAACTATAGGGTCAAGAGGGGTTAGAATTGAGAATCCTAGACACCAATCACAGAGAGACACAGAGGTGAGGGAGTAGGAAGGATGGTGTCAAGTTTGAAAAATGTAGCGATTTCTAAACCTAATAAGCAACAGCCATGTCACTCACTAACCAAAGTATTATTTTGAAAGGATCTGCTTAGAAAGGAAGTGCACTGTAAAAAATGGTAAAATTGGGCAAGTTTGACAGTACACATCCAGGTCAAAAGGCAGTAGAGGAGAGTAGACTAGTCCAAGTAGTTGGAGTATTATAAAGTCAGAAAAAAGTTCGTTTCTTAAGTTGATATTGATGCTATGAAGTTGAACTTTAAAGTTTTAGTCTTAGTAATTTGATGGGATTCAAAAAAACAAGTGAACTGATGTTTTTCATAACAATACATTATTATAAGACATATGATAAATGACTTTGGATTCTCTTTTCAAATCACTGGGGGCTCACCACCCGCAGAGGTAGCCGTAGGGGGGCGGTGCAATGTGGATCGGGTGGTGGTCGAAGGCTGGGTATCTCTGCTAAGACTACTGCCTCCGCGCCCCGGCTCCGGATAAGCGGTAGAAGATGAATGAATGAATTGCAAGTTTGACTATAGCTGTTGCTGAGATATAATTAACAAGTCTATTGACTGTGTGTTGACCTACTGAGAGCTGCCACACATGTACAATTGTTAGCTTTTCAGTATTGAGTAAACAAGGGATGTGGCTAATATTATCATCACAAAGTTAGCATTTCCATGAGTGGAAGAGATTAAAAAAAGCATCTATGCACATCCTGGACAGACCGGAGAGGAGTCGCAGGTATGACGCTGATGATGAGAAAGTGAAGACTGAAGATTTTTCCAAACACATGGGAACCAGCTTAAGTGTAAAAGTTCAGAGTAAAGGTCAAGCTGTTTGAAGTATTTGTGATGTATAGTTGAAGGCTGAAAGGCATCTCTTATGAATGTACGTGTGAACAGAGTGCGTAGAGGAAGAAACACCGGATAAACAATGCAGTAACAGTGGCGAGAGGAAATACGCTCAAGAGAACAGGAAGTAGCCTGGCTTCCCATTCAACTTTTGTTAATAAGCAGAGGTCCAGTGATAAAAGCCCCAACAAGCCAACAACATGGCATCTGCACAACAACAATATTTGTGTATGAAGTATTTGCTCCACCAGTTAAGAGGAAAAACACAATATGACACACCTCCATCAGTCTGCCCCAGGGCAGCTTTTGCATTACCGGTGCATGATTGTGTGTAAATAAATATTACTAAAATTGTAAAGCATTCAAGAAAATCACTTTAGAAATTATCCATTATTTTAATATGATATTATATTTAGATACCTAACAGGCTATTCTCATAAGGTGGTGTATAATGTCTTGCACTTAATATCACACACCAGGTCTCCACTGATGCTTTGTGTGTAATTGACTAAAAAAGTATATATTTTATGTTAATCTGACCTTGCTCACACTCACAAAGTTGTTGCAGACTTAGCAAAATGCATAGACAATGGGAATTTTTGACTATGACGTGCAACAGAGGAGTGTTACCTCAAAGAGCCCTGGCTGGAGCAGAATAAAGAAGTGCAGCATAGAGACTGGTCTGACTCACAGTTGGTGCAATGGCAGCTTTATGATGCTTTACAGGTGGCCCTTTAAAGTACAAACATCCTCTATAAATTGCCTATGTGACTTTGTACTGAGTCATCTTCAGCAAAACCCTAAACTGCTGTGACCAAGCCTCTTTTACCACACAAAATAACACCGACTTTAGTTTAATCTGTGAATTATCGAGTCTCGTTGGGAGGTAGGCAGGATAACAGTGAAGCAGTAATCTTCACATTACCATGTGTAACTTATTAATTTAAATTTTACACCTTACACTGAGGGAACTAGACATAGATCTTGTTTTTCAGGGTAATTGTGTGTGGTTTATTGGTTTCCAGTGGATTGTACTCTTTGTACGATGATAAAAATGTGGCCCTGGCACACAAGTTAAAACTCTAATTCTCTTTTTATTTGGCCAATTTAACCGCTCTGTAACCACTAAAGAGAAGGCCAAACTGAAACAACTGTACCACTAATTTGACAGGGCTACAAATCAAAACCATTTGAATTAAATACTTTCACATTAGTTGCTACAAGGCCAGTGCCACACAACGGACTGTTTCATTTTATTTACAGTTATGCTGTAACTGTATCGTATATACTGTAGGATTACATTTTTATACAACAATCTATTCTAAAGCAACAAGTGATGTCCTATTTCCCTGAACATCTGTGATATCAAAAGAGACCCTTACCCTTACCAACTTGGCCTGCGCTGTTGTACCCAACAGCAAGGTGTATATCGGTGAAACACCACCTACATCAAATGCCATGGCACCAGCGGCCACTTTAATTACAGATTGTGTGTGATTTCTGAGGGTTTTTATATTGTTAACGAGCGATTAAGATGTCCCGCCCCAAAGCCATGACAAACATGGGAAGGGTCTACTTTTTTATTTGTCTGGATGTTTTTGTAGAATGCTTTTGCCTTGTTTGATGAATTTTGCAAAAAAAAAAAAAGACATCTTTCTGTCAGTCCATATGGTGGTGCTATTGACCTAACTGGTATCATATATTGGTCGGATATGATCAGTGCCAGGGGTAATTAGGTGTTTCACGTTTGAACCTAACTGGGCAAAGTATGTGCAAGTTAAAGGAATTTCCAAATTCAATCTAATATGGCCGACTTCCTGTTTGTTGGGGACACAATAATATTTTACGTCGGGCACGATGTGGAAAATCACTGTACCAAGTTTAATTGTGTATCCACAGTCCCAGAGGGGTCAAAAACATAGGAGCACTTTTGAGGCATTCTTTATTAATAATTAAAAAGTAATTTGCATATGTACTGTACATTAAGTGTTATATACTAGATGGATCACTGTAGACACTGTAGCTTTTCATTCACCCATTGTTTGCTTGTGACTATAGTTATTGTGTCATCCTCAGAAAAGAATTCAAATATGCTGTGAAACAAACGCATGTAGATATGAGTTTGGATTGTGAAGGTCACTTTGAAGTTTCATTTTGAGCCATATTTAACAGATGGTGGTGCAATTCAGAGTGGCATGCAGGGAACAAAAGATATTCATTTGTCTGAGTCAGTACCACAGTCTTGGTATTCTCAAAATATTACTCAAAATAAAATGTCTAAAGGAAACGACAAAGAAATTAAAAGGTAACATGAAAAGGTTACAAGGACCCCTCTTGTTTATGTTCGTGCTGTGAATGTTTGGTGTGGTTTAAAAAGCACAAATTATTTGAATCCACAGGACCAAAGGGCAAAAAAATCAAGTCATAAGCAGCATTCATTCTATCTTGACCTCTAATAGCTACAGACAGTGTGGGTTTGAAGTTTCCAAAACAACATGTGTGGCATGCAAGGGGGGATGGTGTATGTAATGTTAGTGATCAATCTGACTTAAAGAAATACCAACAAAAGTAATTCATGACTTTTACACAAAACAAAACAGAGTTCAAAAGCGAATTGACAAATCGGTTTCAAAATGTATCCAGTTACACACCATAAAGACGCTAAACTGGAATGGTTTTGGTGCTTCTGTGATGAATTTGAATTAAGTAGTCAATGAATGAATAGCCAAAATATATAGATTTTTTATTGTATATATTTAAATTACAGATGTCGAATAAAGAATGCCTCAATAGCACCAGCAGCATGTTTTTGACGCCTATATTGGGTTCTGGATACAATTACATTGTCACAGAGCACAGTGATTCTTCACCTCTTGCCCAACAGAAAATATTATTATGGAACCACCCTGCAACAAACAGTAAGTCGGCCATAGTGGATTGAAATTGAGAAGTCAGGTATATAGCCTCTAACTTGCACATACAGTACATTGCCCAAATAGGCTCAAACCGGAAACACTGTATTACCATCTGGATCGTAGCTGGTCAATATGATGCCAGTAATCTCAGTTGCGACCTCTATAAACTGAAAGAAGTATGTGGTTCCTTTTCTTCAAATTTACCATGTTCTATTCTTCACAACATCCAGACAAATCTTTAAAGTTATATGATAATCAAATGATAACTATTTGTTTGAGGGTGTGGGGGGTTGCTCCTTAACCATAACACTTGGAAATCACACCATCTCCGGTTAAGAAGGTCGTTGGTGCCATGGCATTTGGTGCAGACGTATGGGGCTGTTTCACAGAGATACACCTTGCTGTCAGGTACGGCGGCGTGGGGCTAGCTTGTAAATATAAATACCAGGTTTATAAAGAGATGATTGATCTAAGGAAAACTAGCTCACGTCATCTTTGTTGCACTTATAGCCTTTAGTTCATTCATCTTTTCTGGGCATGAGACCTAACATCTGCTCATGTTTCAGAGACAAAAGGCCAGCCTCTGACCCAGCCTTGTTGTGTTGACTCTTCCCTTCGGAGCTCACACTTTGATAGTCTCCATTCTTGACAGATCATTGAGAGGGAAAAATACATAAGCCATTACGACTATATTTAACAGTATGAGCAGCAAAGCAGAAGACTTTCTGTAAAGTTGGCAAAAATAGAAACTCCACAGTTCACACAAAAGCTTTTGGCTTGAAGCATTTTCTCACCTTTACTTATGGTATAGCCTCACATATTAATGCATAATTATATTGTATGCTCATTAAATGATTAAGAAAAAACTGATATTTTAAGCCATTGTTATACTTTCAATGTTTTACCTACAGTATAAACAAAGATCCAGTATACAGGTAAAAATGTAGAGAAGCTAATGTACAGTGCTCTCGTTTATTTATTTATTTTTCTTTTGATAAATGTGTCCTTATTAAAAGGTTGTCAAACAGATCTTCTTTTGGCTGAATATAAAAAACTAGTTCAACTGAAAAAAATGTATTTATCACTTTACTGCTCCAACAAAACATGGTGTTTATGATTGTTTGTGTCTATGAAACATTCCATTAATGGTTTTCACCTCAGTGGCATGTATATTGTGCCACACTGGGCGGTGAGCTGGTGACAGAATTGTAGAAGGCAGCAGCAAAAGCCTTCAGATGGATCCAGGCAGGAGTCCAGCCCCCAGCACGCACACCAGCCCATCTCCCTAACCCCAAGGCCATTCCACTCATAGCTCACACTGCCTCTTCATTGTGCCATCATGTTTTCATTACGCGAGTTTCTTCCCCATTTTCCACTGCTGGGCATCTCTCCCATCTGCGTTTACTCATTTGAGATGGCCAGCCAAGCTACTCAGGCTCTGCAAGACTCACAGCCCTTCAATGAGGATAAACTGCTTCAGTACAAATCTTTTAACTTTTTAGTTTTTTGATTTGTCATTTTACAGTTTTACCAAGATGCCCCATTGTAAAAGTTAGTTGACTTATTCTTTCTTTCTTTCTTCCTTTATAATAACCAAGCAACCAACTCAATCATAATCCGAAATAGCATTTTAGATTACAATAAAACAGCTGTTAAGGTATGTTCAAATCCAGAGGCTGTAAACATATTGTGTAAGCTATATACAAGTCTGATTATGAATTACACAGACCACTGAGTAATTCTAACATTACCATATCACTATATAAACTAAAACAATATTATAAATTAAGTACTTAATTAATTAAGGATTAAATTTGAAAATGCAATAACTCAGAGAGTTTTTGCCCCATTTTCTTCAAACTTTCTGGACAGTTGATGAAGACGCTGAACTACACTGAGTTTGGTATCTGCTATCATCATCTGCTATCAACTATAATTGATTAATTAACAAATTAATGATTTTGAGCATTTTATTGGAGCCATTACTCCTAGTGAACGTTAACCAAATCTCCTGAAATTTGGCACAGTGACCGGGGTAAGGGTCTATTTAATGGACATATACAAATTATCACGGTTGAATATAAAATGCCTCTATAGCGCCACCATGTTGTTGATCCCTATGGGACTCTGGATACACTTACTTTGTCAGAGAGCAATGAAACTTGGTAGAGTGATTCTTCACATCGTGCTGAACACAAAATATAATTATAGCCCCACCCTACGACATACAGGAAGTCGGCCATATTTGATTGAAATTGGGGAGTCAGATATATTTGACAGGCTCTATCTTGCACATACTTTGCCTGATTACGCTCAAACTTGAAACAATCATCCTCCACCCAAACAATATGATGCCAGTTACCTCAATAGCACCACCTAGGGACTGACTGATGAATGTAGTTTTAGGAAAATTTACAAAATTTGGCAAAAGCATCCTTCACAAACATCCAGGGCAGCATTGACGCAAAGGGTAAGCATTCGCCCTGCAGCTGTAGGGTTACCGGTTCGAATCCCTGCCCAAGCGCATATTGTCGTTGTGTCCCTGGGCAAGACATTAAACCCGCTTTGCTCATTTATGAATGTGGTTGATGGTTGAATGTGATTGGTGTTAGATGGTGGTCGGAGGGGTCGTAAGCGTAGACTGGCAGCCACGCCTCTGTCAGTGTGTCCCAGGTGTGGCCACACAAGTAGCTTACCACCACCAGTGTGACTGGAGTGCATGAATAATGGACTCAAAATTGTAAGCGCTTTGAGAACGCCTTGGGCATTGTAAAGCGCAATACTAAATGTGTCCCATTATTATTAACATTCAGACAAATCAAACCAGTCAAATAGACCCTTCCCATTTCTCATGGTTTGGGGCGGGGCGTAATAATTCCTCGCAAGCAATCTCCGATCAAGAAGGTCGTCGGTGTTATAGCATTTGACGCAGGCGGATGGGGCATTTCGCCGATATACATTTGCTGTCGTATATGACAGTGTGGGTCTAGTTATTTAACAAATGACAAGATTTGCGTTACACATATCAGTGACATGTTTGATGGGGGGAACTTTTATGAGGGCTTACCACTGTGCAGCTCATGTGAGATTAAATCAGGAACAGTATTAGCATGCAAATTGAAAAAGGAGTAGTATTTTTCTTTGGATTAACTGCCACTGACTGCACAGTGGAGTACTACACTGTGGACCTTATCATGCAGTAGCTGTACCAGTATGTGCCTGTGGGCATCTGAGGAAGGTCTCCACTGTTTTTGTCATAGAAGTCATTAAAATGTGCTGCTGGAAACAATTTCACATAGAAGCAGGTACAAGCACTGCTCTGACACAGCAGAATGCATCAGAGGGGGTGGCTGCCTGGATGTGGTGCACAGTGGACTGTATTGTATGTTAGTAATATTAGCGCAAAGGCAGGTCTGTGTTGAAAAAGAATGAATTTATAAGGTTTGGGACATTAAGTCTCAGTTTATCTGCAAAATAGAATATGACACATTACTTGATATCTAAATAGCCTTCTGTTTCTTATGACACAAACTTACTCCAAGGTTACACATGCAGCACTCATCTTGTCATTTCCAATTGAATGAAAGTTATAAAAAGGCCCTGATGACCTTGATGTTAGCCATGACGATGCAATGGCGACTAGTGGATGTCATCAGTGTGTAAGTCTGTGGTCATTAGGACTATCCGTTACAGCATGCCATCTTTACCACCAACACTGCTGTCAGAAAACTCAATCAATCTGATTTTAGAGACAAAAATTGAGCAACTAAAAATATTTGTGTGTGTGAACGGATGTGGGCACCACTCCAACATGTATTCCTGAGATGCCTATGCAGGAGACAGATCCAGATGGGTCTGAACTCAAAACAGATGGTCCAGCACAGGAAACATAACCAAAGGACTACCGCCAACAGGCTCCTGTCGGCTGCCGTTGTTGAGTAAATTATGGCCTGATTGTTACAGGATCCATGACAAAATCTTAACCCTAAAACATCTTCAGCGTGGTGCAAGTTTTTTGCTCTCTCAAAATGACCATGCCAATTACTTCAAAGCCACAGGTAAGGTGTGGGCACTAGAGATTGACTAGATTGATGTGACGTAATAATTTAAGCAACCACAGCTGAAAGTGGTCCATTCAATAAAGCTTTGGGGAGGTGCATGTCTTCAGACATTCCTGGACTTTATGATTGTATACGTATATTACATATATACACGTATATATATAAAAACCCAGCCTTGAAAATGCACTGCTGACATTTATTCTATTTAAATTAGTGCAGCTCAAGTCTCAGACCCTTCAGACCAGAGCCCATGTTCAACCTCTTGGACAAGAGGTCTGCGCTGATGCCCATACTGAGTTTCTATCCACACATCTGTCTTTGCTAAGATGTGAAAGATCTGGCTTATAGTTCCATTTTGATGTGCCCTGAAAGAAAATCACTCACACAACAGGTTGAAATCAATGTTCTGCAAAGTGCTTTTTGAGATACCATTTCATTTGGTAGCACTATTTCGAATTTGTCATAAAGCTAATGGACACTCTGACACAATACACCCTGAAGATTTATCTTGTATGCAATGTAATAATAGCATTACTGTTTTATGGTATTAAAAGCCATCCAGGTAGAGAAAAATGTGGCATTTCTGCCATGTCACCATCCAATTTACACAAACTGATACATCTTGAAAAAAAACATTCAATAAATATCTATTAACGGTATATTTGTTCACATTTTCTGTAAAAAGCAGTTAAAAATAGACAGTGATAGAGCTCAAAACAACATGTGTAAAGATAAGATAAAGACCAGAGTTTTACTTTACATTACAAGTAATTACACAAACAGTTAAGTAACTGAATCCTTGGTTGTCCACTGCAGTTGAGTCCTTACTTCCACATGCAGTGTCTTTAGCTGCTCCCTGTATGTGCAGTGGAGCAGTGGAGAGTGTAAAAACATGTGCAGTCTTCGAGTGTGAATATAATGTTTTGCTGGTTGTGTTTCAGAGCTGCACTTTGTTTTCATTCCAGCTCCAGATGTATAGCCTGCTATGCTGCCCATATTGGACACACATTCAGGAATGGAGTTCCCTTGAGTTTTTGTGTTATGTTCAAGTCATGCAGACATCTGTCTAAGGAAAAACACCATTCATTCAGATAACACTGAGGACACATTAGAAAAACACCCGGCTCACTCACTAAGCATAGCTGTCTCTGTCTGCAGTGGACCTGTTCCTAGAACTGACATTTGTTTTTGTTAAGAATATGATCAATTATTGGTCCATCAGAAAAGAAAATAACTTTGATGACAACAGTTCACCCTTGTCTAATCTAACACAATTACATCCTGTAGAAATGTAGAGTTACCATATTCTTTAAGAAAAGTCCCCCTAGTGGTTTTAAGTGGACATAATCTAAAATGGGGTCTATGACTATGACACCTTACATGAACACCTTACTGGGTTCTATGGGTATAACTATGCATTTTTAATTCAGACATTTAATTAGTAATAGGTATACCTCTACTAAATACAGTACTAGTTTTTTATTAGAGATTAAATTTAACACTGGACTTAAGTGTCCTGCATTCAGAAATCCCTTCATCCAGCTCAATGGAAATGAATGCAAAGCGCTCCAGCAGCAGGCTCTTGTGTATAGAGCAGATCTGTCCTCTCTGTGAACTCTGCCCTCTATTTCAGGCTTGCCAGTATTGTCTGTTATACCTCTAAAAACAAGGCAAACCACCTTCTTCTACCTGACAAAGGAATACATTATCCTTCTCCCAAAAGGACACACAACTGGTCTTCTCAAATGTGTTTGTGGTATGGCTTCGCTCCAAAAAGGGAAGAGCACTGTGATGTGCTAACAAGGACAGACTCATGAATAAACTCTCAGTTCACAGCTTCACTTTCGCAGAAACATACTGTATAAACTCTGGTATTTGCATTAAGCCGAAAAACACACAAATCTTACTTTCTTGGCAGAGCAGACAAAATAAAAACACACACTGTTTTACTCATGATACAGAGTTCTATTAATTCATGTAAGGTGTGGATGATAAAGAACTGTCTTACATGGGGAGAATTAACATTCTAATACTTCAGTTCATTGAATGAAATAACTCTGTAATACATATTCTCTTAGAGGTTAACTACTGCACAAGATTAAAATACTATTGCTATTTCCTCCATCTCCGGGGCTTGCCAACTTTTCACTAATTAGGCCTACTTCCTCAAAATATCATTCTCTTCTTGTTGTTACTAGATGAACTAAATATTAATCCATTTTTATTTGCATTTTATTACTGAGTCAAGTCATTTGACTAAACACATGGCAGTCTAATCTGGCCTCCATCAATACTCTCTTGTACCTAGTCAGGCCCAGAGCAGGTGGCGATCCTTAGTGATAGTAGCAGTGCATAAAAAGCTCATTCATTAGGCTCTTAGATTCATATTATCTTTTCATTACACAGACTTCTGCTGCAGCTGGCCTCAGCCCAGATTCCCTCGCACAGAGATAAGGTGCCAGCATGACACCATGCCCAGCTTCTGACAGCACTCAAGTATAAAATTGGCTTTTTGCACCATCACTGCCAAAGACCAACAAAAGATAGTGATGGACAGTGAAAAGGTTAGAAACTAAGAAGTTTCAAATAGAGTAACTAGAAAGCACTCGGAGAGTGCATACGACGCCAGGGCAGCTAATTTCCCCTATACAATGTTTTGGCACTAACTGTGACTTTAATCTGTGATGTCTAGGGGTTTTTATATTGTTAACGAGCAATTAAGAGACCCCGCCCCCAAACCATGACAAATA